>JAUELU010000026.1:8123114-8144807 GCA_032357145.1 Evasterias troschelii | reverse complement strand
TGACAGAGTGGCTGCAGTTGCCCCCTTCGGCACACCATACAAGGGAAAAGGCAATGGATTGGGACAATAAACATTTCATAAATACAACGGACTAACTAACACTTTCGACAGACCTTCACACAACTCTGACAGAGTGGCTGCAGTTGCCCCCTTCGGCACACCATACAAGGGAAAAGGCAATGGATTGGGACAATAAACATTTCCTAAATGCAACCGATATACGGCTGAAGATGTAACACATTGAACTTTCATTTTAGATAGAGAAGCACCGATCATCCACAATTGTCCTAGATCCGTTTCCGCCAGCATCGTCGACATGAGTATGAGCAAAACGCAGGTGTTCTGGTCCAAACCAAACGTCACAGACAACACGGAAATGTTCAGTCTGATTCCAACGCACTTGCCTGGAGACTTCTTCAACTACGGCGAGACGGAGGTGGTGTACACTGCTAGGGACCAGTTCAACAATGCAAACCACTGCATCTTCAAGGTTACTGTTTATGGTAGGTGAAATTATTAAGTTTCTTGCGTCAAAACGAATCTGCGAAAGGCTTCACCTAATTACACTATGATTATTTTCTTCAATCTCCAACTGATATAACACAACAGAGTAGTAATTCACATGATGTTAGCACAGCATAATCACTTACTTAACAAAATATAAATTAGAGCACACTCTAGAGCACACTATAATCGGTGAAAGTCAAAGTTCATATCGTGGTTGCTACAAGAAGTACCACAAACAAATTTACAAGGCATGAAATATTCCCACTAAATATTCGATAATATTCCCCCTAAAAGTGCTATTTCTACCAAACAAACTCACTTTAGAAAGCAACCGGGATGCTAAAAACTTATCTCTCCCAGATAAGTAAACATTAGAGAAAAATACTCGGCTAAGAAAGGTGCGCTCCTTAACAATCTGAGTGAAACGGAAAAAGATAAAGCGAATTGAAGGGTCGCTTAACCCAAATAAACTTTCTTTACTTAAAAGTTTGTAAATCACAAAAGCTTGATTGAACGCAGAGGGCGTTCTTTGGTCTCTACATAATATCAACGGAAAAATGCGCAGTCGTAAAACCGACAGATTCTGATGGTAAAAGTGTATGCCTTTATCGTACGTTATTGAGTCATTTACGAGAGGTCACCGTAAACACTATTTTATAAAATCAATGGGGAAATGTTTATTTACTTTATGCAGCGCTCATTAAGAACAATTATTGAATGCAAAATAAGTTTATTTTACTTATCAACTGGGTAAACCGATTTTTTTTTCTGAAATTTCTAATTTTGACATAATGATTATATCAACTTGTTGTTTGATTATAAACCATAACTTGGAATTTGGTTGTTTATTATAGGTTTTCCCAGCAAATTTAAACAAAAATCTCTTCATTTTAACGGCTGGCTCATTTTAACTTCAGAATGTTCAAAGTGTAGTCTTGAATGCCCATAATAAATACTAAATAGATTGACTGAAAATCGAAAGCATATATATGTGCACGAAAACGAAATTGAATGCAATAATAGAGAAACCCTGTAGTTTGAGTGCATATATACCGAAAGGGGGGAAATGCGTGAGTTTGGACGCGTTTTGATGAAGTTGAGTGGATGTTTTACTGACATTGGGTGAACAAACTGTTTTATTCAGTAATGATGCTGTTAATGATTCATAGCTCTGCCGCACACTTTCCTTTTAGATGAAGTACCTCCGATTTTTTCCGGCTGTCCCCTTGACCAAATCGCTTATTTGATCGGGAACGAAACGACGGTTCCAGTGAGTTGGCAGCCACCAGTACCGGGGGATAACATCGATATTGACGGCAGAACTGTTTCGACTCACACGCCGGGACATAAGTTCGGTGTCGGTACCCACCAGGTGACGTACACTACCTGGGACCAGGCAGGAAATAACGGCACGTGTACTTTCGACGTAACCGTAAAAATCGGTGAGAACCACTTTCATTGAAAGAGTCAGTTTGTCTGGGTACGAGTTGACTTGGGTGCTGATTTGGGGTGCGAGTTAACTAGGGACGAGTTGACTTATGTGCTGGTTTTGGGGTGCGAGTTAACAAGGGACGAGTTGACTTGGGCACTGATTTTGGGGTACGACTTAAGTAGGGACGAGTTGACTTTGACACTGATTTTGGGTGTACGGTTGGGTACGAGTTAACCTAGGCAAGAGTTGACTTGCTTCCAGTTTGTCATCGTCAGTTTTAACGCGGGGAAACAACCGAAATTTAAATGTACGTGTATTATATTGGAATTTTGCAGATAAACGTAATTGGATCAAAGGCCTACAGGCGATACAGACAAGTGTTCGTGGTACAAAGTTACAATAAATATATCTGGCTGACTGTTTACATTAAATTAGAGTTGTCATTGTATTTTGTGTTGCTCAAGTAGTTTACATTTAAACCGACACAGATTTAATGCTAAGATTTTATCTCGAAGGCTGAAACGTCTAACATTTAATCCACGAGGGTCATAACGATCACACATAATGTTTAGGTCACAATTTTTACGGTTTGTGTCACCTTTTATTAAGACTATAAATAATTTGAAACATACCACTATTTTGCGACTTTTAGCTCAGTGTCTGTCGGAGGTAACGCCATTTCTAGACGGTATTTTGACTTGGCCAACCGCCCGCCCGTCCGATCTCCGAGTCGTCCCATCACTCCAAAGGTGCTCAGTCTACACGCAAAACGGTAAGATATACATGCACAAATTCAGTAAGACGAACAAATTCGGTAAAAAATATATAAACATTACCCCTGCAATGGCAGTGTCATTTACTATGTACTGATCCTATGCTGCCACCCCCTACACGGGTCATTAATTTTCTATAGAACAGCAATGCTGGATGTTAACCAGATTCTGGGTCCCGTGGTGTTGACCCATCTCTGGGCAGCATAACTCAAAATATGTGTCCAAATAACCCATAAATAGGTGAAAAATTATGCTAAATCCGAATTTCAACCAGTTGCTGAATAAGCATGACCTGGAAATGGGTCAAGCCCCCTGGTACACGGAACTAGTAGAGTTGATTTTACTGGAGTTAAAGTGAGTCGAACATGGATGGAATGAATCGATTGTCGTTGGATGAGTTTGGGAATGGAGTTGACTTTGTTTTGAATGATTGGGTTGAACTTTAAGTTTAGTAGTGTTGGAATGGCTGAGAGTTAAGTCGAATTGTACGTAGTTGAAACGAGTTGATTATTAGCTGATGAGTTGAAGCGCCGAGTTCATTTTGAGTGGAAATGAGTTGAACCAATATTAGTGTTGATTTGACTAAGGAATTGAGTCGAACAATAGTTGACATGAGTTGTGTGGAGTTGAAGTTGACGTTAAACAAGTTGAACTGAGTTGACTTTATTCTGCATTCATAGAGTGGAGTTGAGTTAAATATAGTTGATGTTAGTTGACTCAACTTTTTAAAATACTTTTTGAGTCAAGACCTTCAACTAACTTGAATCAAGTTGAATTGAATTGAAAAGATTTGAAAAGAGGAGAGTTGTGTTGATTTAAAATCAGACGAACTAAGTTTGAAACAATTTAGAATTGATCGAATTGCTATGAGACAAGTTGGGCAGCAAGTCACAATGTTTGGCCGCCTTATTCAGTGGAATCACGGCGTGTAAGGTGCACCTTTTCCCAAAAGAAGCACAAACTATTGTTTTACCTCACTCTGATGTTGTCTTTCCCATCATGCCGTTCACAGCTGGGAATATCCGAGCCGTACGCTTCTGTGGTCAAGATGACAAACAAGGTGCAGTGTGGTTAGAGCCGATACTCAATGACTGTGGTGACGTCAGAAATTCCATTGACCTGGACGACCTAACCAATGTAAGCAATTAAAATATTGGAAATCACTCAAATAAACAAAAACAAACATGATTTACTTTTAAAGGTATACACCAATCCGACGAAAAGAAATTGGTAGCGCCCTCTATTGACAAAATTTAACAACTGCGGTGTCGCAAGCTGGAGCACTGGGGTGCGTTTTCGCGGCCGTAACCAATAACTGTTTCGGTTGACCTGGCTATTGGTTAACCACTGGTCAGTGACCGAAACAGTTATTGGTTACGATCGCCAAAACGCACCCCAGATCTCTACCTGTGCTTCCAGCTTGCGACGCCGCAGTTGTGAAATTTTGTCAATAGAGGGCGCTGCCATTGTTTTCGTCGGATTGGTGTATAGGTCATAGATTGGTAAATAAAACAAAAATTAATGATCACAAAAAACTTATTTGATGAGAAGTAATGCAGCTGTTGATTGTGAACAACTATTTTGAGAAAGGATTCCTTCGAAGTATGAGTTTGGTAATTTTTCACCCGAAAACATTTGAACCCAAGAAACGATGTATGCATGAATCGTTTCCCAGATTTCAGTGGGCTGGTGTTCGTTCGCGATTACTGCGGCCAGAGATGCGGTTAGTACCAGCTGTCACCTTGCTAAACGTAGATGGGTTCGACGCTCTTGTTAAAATACATTGTACTGGGACTGCTTGTCGCTGTTTTCTCAGCAAGTAGACACTGTATTCAGCTGAAACTATGACATGTGACTTTTGTTGTATCTTTCTTTGTAGTTTTGTCTATCGATAAGCTATACGTTGACAAAAACCAACCAATGACCGCATCTTTTAACAAAGCGTGACTGAAACATATAAGCATGCAATTTACTGTTACTATATCAGTGTATGTAACTGTTTTGTCATCTCCATCTATCCTGTATAATACCTTTATTATTGGTTCATAACAGGTTGAGGTTGGTGAAGGTAACGTAATGGAGGTCTCTCAAGCAGTTGCAATGACGGTTTCAAATATGACGTCACTGGCAGATCACCTGGACCCCGTGGCCAGCATTCTTAAGAACATTGTGGAGGCGGGGTCTCCGTCTGTTGAGGTATTGAGAAGGAATGGTGCATTTAATGATTAATTAACAGTTGTAAATTTGACTCGACGTTTAGTCTCCGGACTTGTTTCGTCTTAGTGACTTGAATTGAAACAACTCTTGTCCCGACCATGCTAAAACCTATAAAACCAGACAATACTAAACAATAGGACTAATTAGTGACTAACACATGTTTTATTATTTACAGGTGACCAAGGCTGTGATTCAAACAGTCGATGTTGTTATTACGTCCGTAAGCGACCGTGACATTGCCCTCTACGACGAAGGGGAGTCAAGGTTACTGGATACTAAACGCAACCGCACACCGGCCTCATCCAGCATCGTGCGTTCCCTTGAGTCCCAAATCTCCTTGGTCGCCAGCAACGTCACCGATTGGCGCGTCTTCCTGCCAAGCCTTGCAGTGAACGTGGTGACGGTGAAAACCTACGGGAACGAGGAAGAGACGCAGTTCTTGTCCATCTTGGACGAGGATGACCCCGACTCGTCAACTCTTCAAGGTGTCCAAACTATGCCGAAGGGGACGAGGGGAGACTCAGACGGAATGTCTTGGCCTGTTGACACAGCGATTACTCTGCCGTCGAACATCGGTGCAGAATCAAGCAAACATTTATATGGTAAAGTATAGTCTGGTAGATGCATTAACTTTAAAGACAACTACCGTCAGAATGATGATGATGACTACATCAAGTAACGTGACAAACAAAACAATATAGTGCATAAATGGGGTACTTCTGGGACACAGGTGGCAAACGACTTACCAAGTAAATCAAATTTTCTCGGTATTTGTTTTTGCGCGTGCTCACAACTACGAGACACAACGAAATATTACCTGATCTGCTGCCACCTATCATTCCAAAGTCTACCAATAAGAATGCTTGTTCCTCTTTCCAAGGGTGTGTTCATGCATACACCAATCTCTAAAAGGGCTCCAATCTCTGAAAAAAAACAAAAAAAAAACAACATAAATAAAAACAATTTATATAAAATAAAACATTGCCTTCGGATTGGGCGCTTTTGGTTTCACATTTTTTGTTATGAAATGAATATGGTTGGAAATATGTTATATTATATTCACACAATTATCCCTCGATATTGCGTAATTTCTCTTTATCTTCGTGAACTAACACGGTCCGCCATTTTGCAGAAACAAAATTTGTATCCCATAAAATGGCGGACCGTGTTAGTTCACGAAGTAAAAGGAAAACCACACAGTTTAAAGGGATATTTGTGTGAACCGTTCGTTATGGTCGCGTTGACATTTTGTGAGTCTTTCGCGCTTCAACTTCTGAGCGCATGACGTCACTAAACAACCACCAGTTAAGCATTGGACCTTGCTTGAACTTGCTCAAATTGTCCTTGAATGTTATGGTCTCATTGTTTCTTGTCCTCTGTGATGTTTTTCCCCCTTAGGTAACCCTTTATCTGTGAGTGTAAGCTTCGTACTGTATCAAACGGACGGGCTCTTCGATTCTCCTAACGTATCACGCGTGCTCACCACGGGAATCTCGGGTGAATACGTCACTTCCGGTCGTGTTATCTCATCGACTGTAGAGGGCGTGCAGTTAATGAATCTCAGCGAGCCGGTTTTGGTAGAATTCACCCCGCATCAGGTAAAGTAAAGCCGTAGCCTCATAACGATGAAAAGTGACAGTTCTTTCACTTTTTGGGTCGAACAACTCCATAAATCATTGGTTATTCGTTAACATGAAAATGTGTCCCAAATAGGTTAAAAGCCACTTTTGGTAAGGGGCTACACGAAGAAAACATTCAAGATGAAAATAGCTCTGGGGAGCTGAAGGTAGGAATTGATGTTCCCTTAAAACAGTCTAAATTGTAGAATGGAGGGAAACATGCACCGGGCAAGGAGTTCAAAATAAATACAGTTCTTGGAACAAAGCTGGTGGAAATGCTCTTTGTTCAACATATTAGCAAAGCAAGAGTGTATGAGTGAGAACAAGCAGGAAATCCCGGGTGCACGCTCGAACACCGCGGGGGTGGGGGTGGGGGCAAAGGTTCTGAGCGGGGTGGGGGATCCCGCCCTCTGCTGCCCCTCTAGTAACATCACTGAATGTATGCCCCTTATATTGCTTACAGTTTGGCGTACCTCATAGTATCAGAACAAACCAAGTTATTGTTGTTGAAACATTAAAAACACATTACATCAAAAAGGACTACTACTAGCAGTTAAGTTCCTTCATTTCAATCCAACAGGAATGGAACGACACTATTGGCGTAGCACAGTGTGTATACTGGGATTTCGACCTCTACAATGGCACAGGGGACTGGTCAACAGACGGGTGCGAGTACGTTGGGTTCGAGGATGGACGTATCAAATGTCATTGCTATCATCTTACTAACTTTGCAGTGATCATGGTACGTAAACCCTATGGCACAGATTGTATGCCCTTATATGGTAGTCTTTGAATAGTTTTTCTAGCTTGAGCGTGAAAGTTCACTGCAAGTAAACATAACACATCTCCTTAGAGGAAAACCCCCCATTAATTATGGAGCGCCGTATAGGCAAAGAGAAGAAACAGCAAAATAATCGTATTTTTATTTTTGTAAACATTTTGTCTCACAGAGTAAGAAAGGCAACGAGCTTTCTCCGACGGCTATTTTCATCCTAGATTTCATAAGTGCAGTTGGTTTAGCTTTGTCGATAGCGGGCGTCTCTCTCACCCTATTCACCTTTGTTGTATTCGGGTAAGTGCCTTTATTTACATGAAATCAACACCCATAGTTTGGAGTCTCTAATGACTTATGTTACGGTGTAACGCCCATAAAAATGAGAAGAAGAAAAACACTATAATAATAAAACAGGAAAAAATATACGAAAAGAATAGATCACGCATGTCAAAATGTTATTATGCACTACGTAATCTTATGCGTCATAACGTCCATTATGTGTTCCAATGTTACAGCCATTTTCCCGGGTATAGTTATAATAATAGGGGCTAATTTTTTCCTATAATACCAACACAAATGAATCAATAAGTTTGTTTGTTCTGTTTTTCTTCTGAAGGCATTCCACTACACGCCTTGGCTTATTAGGATTGTGCCTCCATAATATTGTTTTACATTTTGTTATGTAGGCCTACTGTTCAAGATAGAAATAAATGTTATATTGTTATATTGAATTGCCTACGTTATTCAATGCTCTTCAAAAAGGAAAAAAAAAAAAAAAAAAAAAACAAGAAGAAGAAAGGATAATAAGAAATTAACCATGACGTCAGTTTCATAGTAAGGCCGTGTCTGATTAAGTGGCTACGGCTGCGGCTAGATTTCTGCTTCATCATGCATTCAAGTACATTATGATGTCCTTAGCAACACGCATAGCAACAGTCGTAGCTGTAGCCACCGTTTCGAATATGGCCTTTAAATGTGTTACACTTTCTTGCACTCACCAGTAAGTTACGCGCCACTCGTTCCCGCCAAATCCTGATGCACCTGTGTATGGCTCTTCTCTGCCTGTACGTCGTTTTTCTGACTGGTATTGACGCAGTCTACCATGACGTCATCTGCATGGCCGTGGCTGCTGCTATCCACTACCTGGTTCTAGCGTCCATGTTCTGGATGGGCGTGGAGGCGAGGAATATGTACCTTCTGCTCGTTCGAGTCTTCAAGGGGAGAGAATCAAAGTTTATGTCAAAGGCTTGCTTGTTTGCTTGGGGTAAGGACAAACTTTATGATTACAGCTTGCTGTCTTACTTGGGTTTTGTCAACGTAATGCTGATTTATAGGCAAAACCTACATTTCAATTAACATGTGAAAGTTTCAGCTGAATACAGTGTGTAGTTGCTAAGAAAACAGCTGAAAACGGCGTTTTCACAAGAACGTTGAATCCATCCACGTTTCCGAGGTAACAGCGGGTGCCAACTGCATATCTGGCCGCAGCATTTGCGAAGGGGCACCAACTCACATAAATCTGAGAAACGATTCATGCATGAATCGTTTGGCAGTTTCAACTATTTTCGGGTGAAAACAATTATCCGAACCATATTACTTCCATGCGAATCCTTTCTAAAAGTATCAACAACGTAGTTTTAGTTTTAATTGTAATTTAATTTTGGAGCTCTTCGTATAACTTCCAGAAGGGGTTGTGTTGGGACGGCACGGGCGAAGAGCTGCATGAACAAAACTTATATGTCAATAATCTCATCAGAAACAAAATCGTTGTTGTAGGGGCCAAGAAATTGATCACATTTCTTCGTTTTTGGCTAAACATTAAATATTATTAACGAATACTTTATATTATGTGTAACATAAACTATCGCGAGGGATCGTTCCTGACTACATTATACTGTTTGTTGACCCACAGGCATTCCACTGGTCATCGTTGCTATCACGTTTGGTGTTGCTTATCCAATGAACGTGTATCGTCACCAAGACTTGTAAGTGTTGAAACAGTCTGAAACCTGGATGTTTTGTTTGTTTATTTATTTATTTGTTTGATTGTTTGATTGCCGGGGTGTCTTTGAACTTGTGACATGTAAAGTCTAAAGTTTAGCGCATTTTAGGGTGACCGTTTAAAAACATGATTCTTTTCTTAATCACATCAACATATAATTTGCATTTGGGCACGCGCGTACTGGGCACGCGCAAAGCGGACACTTGGTGGGAGCCAACCAGTGTTGTTTTTCAGTACATTCCTTCTAGGGGCTTATGACGAGGGTATCGATACGGTACCGGTGTCATAGGGAAATCCCCCGGAGATTCTTTCCCTTATATGGGAAATTACATGGGCTGGAGGAGTTAAATTCAAAAGAGGGCGCTGCCAGAAGAAGGTTGTGCACAGTTTGCCGTATGGAGTGACATAATCTCCGTGGAGGGGGGGGGGGGGGGGGGCCCAAAAATGGTCGTAAGGCTGAGACAGACCTTACACCAATAGCCGCAACCGATGCTGCAGAAGCCTTGGCCTAAAAAGGGCGACATCCAAACAATGATTAATCGACCAATAATTTAAAGTTATAAAATGGTTTAAACGATCTTTATTTACTTTATAAACTGTCTGTGCGATTCAGTTACAATAGAAATATGTGTAGACATTGTCTCAACTGATCAATTACGAATAAAGAAATTAATGGGACATGATCGGGGAAAGGGGGGAGAACAAACAAATCACCAGTAACTTTAATTACTGGCTGTTTAAATAGATTGCTAAATGTTGACGGTATTTTCATATAAATAAACGAAAAAATGAATAAATAAACGAATAAAAAGTAAACAAGAATAAATAAATAAACGAATAAAAAGAAAAAGCAAAAACCAAAAAGCTAGTAGATCCATATGTCCATATAATACGTATCTAGTGTGAGCTTTCAAATAAAAAATGCACTACAATTATGCACACAATAGAGGGCAGTACGTATAAATAAATCTTATGAACAAAATGCAACAGCCATGGTATCAAAAAGTACAGTCAGTCTGATTACAAAGTTAAACAATTATTTTTTAAAATTTGTCTCCCAACAGCTGTTTCCTGTATTTTGGCATGGCCCAATATTTCGGTCTGTTATTACCCATTGGACTGGTCTTCATCCACAATGTGGTGACCTTCGTCTTGGTGGTTCGCAGCCTCATCAACAGTGATATGGGAGGCAATGCTAACAAGAAGAAGAAGACCCAGATGCAGAAGCTTTCGTGCCGTCTCCAGAACGCCATCTGTATGTCCGTCCTCCTTGGTCTCTCCTGGGGTTTCGGATTCCTGTCGATAGCCTCCAGCTCCTTCGTCTACCAGCTCATCTTCTGCGTCGCCAACTCCTTCCAAGGGTTCTTGGTCTTCATACTCTTCTGCGTCCGCTCGGCCGACGTCCGCAAAGCGTGGAGGAACGCCATGCCCATCGAGTGCAACCTCCGCGGCCAGACGTACAAGATCCAGGAACGCTCTCGGATCAACGTCTTCGCCGTGGATGGCTGGGTTGGTTCATCAAAGCTTACCGACGCTGACGGCCCCGGTCTGGACATCTACATGTACACCAGCTACTCCGGAGACGGGAGCAGCCGATGGGACGACAGTAGGTACATCTCCTACAATTCACAGATGTCCAACATGACCAACACAAACAGTATTCACCGGCCGTTCAGTATATACAGCTCAGAAAATGGAACCGTAGGACGAAAAAAGTAGAAGAGGCATCCAGTTATTCCATCAACCCTCATTGCCATAACTGTCTGTTGTTTGCTTAGATGATCTTGCCGCCAAGGGAGCTCGGCAAGTTCTCACAGGGAGATCTAACCGAGCCTGTATCAGCCAATTTCTCACATACAAACATTGGTTTCACAAAACCATTAAAATGTGATTCAGTAACTAGACGACAATACGAATTATAGTCATTGTAAAAATCTTGGCAGGAATCGAACCCAAAACCTTGTCAGAGAGAGTCCTCCAGTCTAACCACTGGAGACCACCAGCGCTTGGAATCGGGTCCTGTTTAGCCCAAGTCTTCCTCTACGGAATCTAATATTTAAATTACTGTCGAGTAGACGTGAGGCGATGGCCGTTTTAAGGAGGCGTGTGTCCTAGGAGGCGATGGCGGTTCAAGGAAGACTGGTTGCAAGAAGGAGGTTTGTGTTCCAGAGTAGGAATGGATAGTGGCAAATAATGGTGTATCATTATGTCTTTTATACTTCTTGTAATGGAACCAAGGATGCCTAACAAGTGATCTTCATCTACCTAGCTCACTAACATAAGGGAACTTGTAAACAAAGGTGCTTGTAATGTGAACCACAAACACCGGGAGTAACCCCTACTGGTTCAGCACTAGCGTTCTGTGTTCTGTTACCTGCACTTCTAATCCTATACTAAACGTAACATTCGGTAACACTAATTATGGTAAAAGTATCCAACCCAAACTCCGCTAATCAGACACGCCACAGATTAACATAACATAAGATAACAATTCCATCAAGATCTTAGCGCACATAAAAGCAATTAACATGAAAAAGGTGAGTCTTTAGAACTTTACGAAATGTAAATATTAAAGTAACAGATTCCCTAATGACAGTAGGAAGATTCTTCCAAATCATTGGCCCAGCTACACTGCAAGCTTTTTGACCTAGAAGTTTGTTTGCTCGGGGAACATTCAAGCGAGTGATGTCAAGTGTGGACCGAATAAATCTTGGTGGAGTGTAATGTGACAGTAAAGTGGAAATATGTCGCGGAGTAGTTTTGTTCAAGCCTTTAAAAACAAGAAGAGCAATCTGAAAATGAGTTCGTCATGTGCTCTCAACCGCTCGGCTACGACACGCCACGCCACTCCATAAACGTTTGTTGGGAAAGAATGCACAATTAAAAATGAGTAAACTCAGGGTTGAAACCCATAACACCTCTTTAGACCTCGGAAAACCCCAGGGTAACACTTTTCAACTCCGATGTACCCCATGTTATTTTGCATACCCCTTTACACAAGAAAAACAAGGTGTGCAGTTGTGCTTATTTGACCTTCCTTGAACCTGTTGGGGAATCTTGTTCAAGAGTTTACGTGTGAAAGAAACAAGTTGAAAACCCGGCCAGAATGTCCGAACATTCTCAGGGGCTTGTACTGTCAGTAAACTCGAAACTTGACTAAATGGAAAAGGACGGCAATCCAAGTTCCAGGGGTGGATTTCACTACGAGCTTAATTTCGATCTCAACTGCTGAGTAAAGTGTGATGTCGTAACATAAGTCTATGGTGAATCCAAGTGCTTCGTGAAATCGAGCCCCGGTGTGGGACAACATTCCCAATGACAATACACCGATCCATTAAGCCACGCCCATTTCTCATTGACCAATTACAACCGCGAAATCTGATCACCATTTGAGCCGTTTGGTGATCTTTGCACTAATGGTGATCGGGTTTTGCGGCTGTGATTGGTCAACTCGTAAGGAGGCGGGGCTTAATGGATCGATCTATTCTATCGAATACTCAAAGTAGATAAGCCACAAGGCTAGAACCGAAGATAAAAAAAGCAAATATAATACCACAGTTCTCTACAGAGATCTGCAACCTGATGTAAATACTTTATAAATATATAAATAAATAAACATTATAGTTTGCTGTAATATACAGTTTATTTACATGTATAACAAATATCTTTATTAATATTGAATTATTATTAGTTTCTTTGATCACCATTCTTCAGTGAGGGTGTTTCAAGCAGATTCAAGCCCAATTTCAAGTGTGCTATTCTAGAATACGTTTACCAGTCGAAACACTATTTTAATTGTACCATCTGTAACTGGTATCCAGCTGACTTTTGCTTGGCAAAACTTATTTGTTAATCAGTATTTTCTGCCTAAGCAGCTTCATAGAAATTGCGTTATAGTTTGCGACTATCTGAACATTTCAATGCAAAACTTACCTTATTTTATAGGTTTTAAACGTGTGCAGATTTGTATGATGTAAATTTTATTGTAGACAATGATTAGTGAAGTCTGTGATGTACACTCTAATAACTCCCGGGTAAGCATTGACCTGGATCCTGGTCCTGTGGGGGTATGACCCAGGGTCAAACTGACAAGAATTTGAGTTAAAGGGACACGTTGCCCTGGATCGGGCGAGTTGGTCTATAAAAAGCGTTTTGTAACCGTTTGTTATAAAATGCATATGGTTAGAAAGATATTTTAAAAGTAGAATACGATGATCCACACAAATATGTCTCGAAATTGCGTGGTTTTCCTTTTACATCGTGAACTAACACGGTCGGCCATTTTGTGGAGTCGAATTGTTGACTCCACTAAATGGCCGATCGTGTTAGTTTGCAAAGTAAAAGGGAAACCACGCAATTTCAAGGCATATTTGTGTGGATCATTGTATTCTACTTTTAAAACCGTTTTGACTAAACCGGAAATGGATCTGGCTCAGCGGGACCCAATATCCGTGTCAATTCTGACCCAGGAGATTTTAGAACGAGAAGGAAAATCATTATTAAGTAAGAGTCCAGACTTTAGTGCTTGATTTCATATACAGATTAAAGGGCGCACAACATTGGTAATTGCCAAAGACCTGTGTCCACACTTTTGTTACCTAACACATACATGGAATAACAAACCTGTGAAAGTCTAAACTCAACCGCTCTTCGGAGTCATGATAAAAAAAGGGAAAAACCCCATTATAGTTTTAATTTTGCTTCAAACATCCGATTTTATCCTGCAGGATAAAGACTATTGCTTTACCCATTTTCCTTAAGACTATGGCATTTCAAGCAAAACTAATTCAAGTGAAGTTTTCCCTTATGACCATCTTTACCATAGGTTTAATATGTGCAGTGTGAACATTTATAATTTCAGTCTTACCAATGTTGAACGCACCCCTTTAAGCACAAATCGATTGTGCTTACTAACCAATAAATGGTTACCAGCCCAATATGGTATGTGACTGGTATACCCTGTTAAAGTTGTGCAAAGTAGAAACTAATATATTCTAGGTAGTAGTTAATAAGCAGAACAGTTCTTTTTAGAACTGAGAAGTCTCCCGAAGTCTTCCGAGTTCCGACTAATCAACTCCACTACAGTATAACATAATTTAATAGCAAGACAAGTTGTCAAAGAACAACATCTACCGACCAAATAGATATACACATGATGTTACTGCAAACCTATATGCAAGTCACTGAAGTAAGGCCTGTAACACAATCATGAGTGTGTATCTTTTTTATTTCACACTTTCATCAAAAGTTACAAGTGTTAATAAAAATATAACTTGAACTATTTACTATTTACTTCATACTTTTAAGTTAAACTTATTTTTCACCGACGTCTGCTAAAAGGATGCCCAATTTTACCGCCAGACACAATGTGACCCAGAATTAAAGTGCAAAACAAATAAATAAAAAAACAGTCAGCTATCTTATACTTTGTCAGTATTTTGAACCAAGTATGAATTTATCTTTTTAAAATTTGTGCCATGTTTTTATTTTCATGTGTTAATCAGTAAGTATTTTTAAAGTAGTAATCTTATGTACATTGTATTGTTTTTAAATTGTAAACTTTGTAGCAATTTAGCCCCTGGGCTACAAATACATTGTTTTAATAAAACCAGAAATACTATTGACAAAAAAGTAGCGTTTGGTAAACACAAATGCCCCACAAGCTAGTCTGTTTCTTGACATTTGACCTATAAGGTAGTCCCCCCAAAATAGGCTTCTAAATCCTAAAACCAATCCAAATGCCAAGTTAAAGTTATATCCCAAGTCTTTCTGAAAATATCACTGGGACCTTCTATGCCAAGTCCTTCTAGAGTTATCGCACACGCAAAATGTCATTGTTTTAGCCATAATGACCTATAGAAAACTAATCCAGGAGTCCAAAACAATAGGCTTCTTCGGGATCCCGAGACCAATCCACAAACCAAGTTTGAAGTTGATATGACAAGTACTTCTCGAGGTATTGGTCAGACAGACAACATTTCTTTTTGTTTAGGCCATATGCCTAGTTACCTTAAAAATTTGCTTAGGGTCCAAAATCAAAAGGCCAATCCACCAACCAAGTTTGGAGTTGATATGACAAGTACTTCTCCATATTGCTCAGAAAGACAATGTTTCTTTTGTTTTAGCCACATTGAGCTTGACATTTGGCCTAGGGTCCACAGGCAGTAGGCTTTTTGGGATCCCGAGACCAATCCACGAACCAAATTTGGAGTTGATATGACAAGTACTTCTCCAAATATTGCTCAGACAACATTTCTTTTGTTTTAGCCATAATGATCTAAACATTTGGCCTACAGGGCCAAACAGCGACAGACCTCTGGGGTGGGGGGATCCCCGGACCAATCCACATGCCAAGTTATGAGTTGGCATTTGAGTCCTTATTGAGTTATAACTTGCTCAAACGCATGTACACAAGTGTGTAACCGGCAATCATGGACCCTCCTTTGTTCAACTCTTTGTGATAGCAATGGACTACAATGCTTTCCTTTGTGATAGTAACGGTGGACCTATTGTCCCTTTTGTTATAGGTCCCTGGTTTGAATGTGGATACCTACCCACCCTCACCCACACACTGAAGGACATGTCGGAAACAGTATGCTCCTTAGGTGGCTTCGCAACCGCGGGGCATAAAGAGGTGGGCGTTTCTGTACAATGCGACATCATGGGTCAAATCTTTGTTTGATCAGAATTACAAGTCGCTACATTTATTCAGAATAGTTTTGTAACTGTGTAAATAAGTTAATGTTTACAAATTTAACGTCTACGATAACCCATGGAATGGTAACGGATTATAGAGCCCATTATATGTATAACATCGTGAGTTCTCTCCCATGAAGACGTCGAAACTGCAAAATTTCACCGAAAATTATTATTTTTTAGATATTGCTATTCAATTTGTAACTGCTTGTAATATTTATCTGTACATTGTTAACTGTGCCATTTTCAATTACAATTTTCTTTTTTACCGTACACTATGATTGTCAATGAAAAAAGCGAACTTATTATTGATTGTTATTTGTTATGAATATTATTATGAAAAAAAAACCAAAACAAAACAAAACAACTATCGTCAGAAGAAATGCCCCAAAAATGTAAATTACTAAATATGTTAGGGAACATACGCTTGGTAATCACTCTTCAAATTATTGGCAGTACAAACGTCTTAGAAGCCTACACCAGCTTTCGATACAACAAAAAGCATCTTGAGAAACGTTTTACTCCGAATAAATGTGGGTATACAAACAAATATCAGTTGTTATGACCAACAATTTGAATCTGAAAAAAATGTTCCTGCGTGTTAACTAGAAACATGAAACAGTTAAGATAATTTCGATCTCAGAATCAAAAATAAAGTAATTTTATTGTTGCCAACTTTTAACGAATGTAAAGCACATTGCAACGAACCCCAAATGTTGTCTTTAAAGGCACTGTACACGTTTGGTAATTACTCAAAATATGTATTAGCATAAAAACTGACTTGGTAAGCAACGGAGAGCTGTTGATAGTATAGAACATTGTGAGAAACGACTCCCTCTGAAGTAATGCAGATTTTGAGAAAGAGGTAATTTCTCATTTTTTTCCTATCTGAAACCACACTAATTTGTACAAACAAGGGTGTTTTTTCGTTCATCATTTCAATGGCCAATTGAGCCCAGATTTTCACAGGCTTGCATATGTTGGGATACACCAAGTGAGAAAACTGGTATATGACAATAACAAAACGTGTTCAGTGCCTTAAAAGAAATTATAAAACACATGCAACAGTCCCAGAAAGGAATTAGCAGAAGTACGGAGTGTCTGTCTGGAAAGCAAGTTTCCGGGGAGATCGTGCTCTCAAGAAAATAATTATACACTAAGTACTTTCAATGCGTTAATAACAACCGTTTATACCTGCCAAGAGTAAACAAGAACCACTCAACACGCGTTTGATGTTTCCTTGAAATAATCTACTAGCGTGATAAACAAGTTTTCATCTTTAATATCTAAACAAAACCGAACAGAAAAAGAATAAAACGAAAGTAATTTGGCAAACCTTAAAATTGTATCACCTTAGTGGTGAAGACAGGAAGGAGCTGTTTGTAAAAAAAAAAAAAAAAAAAAAAAAAAAAACTAAAGACCTCGTGTCTGTAACAAACTGACGTTTTCGTCCTACCAAGGGAAATTTGTTGACGTTGATGGTCTCGACACGATCTTGTAAACACACCAGTCAACGGCAATACAGTTCCGGAAACACGACTTACGTGATTAAAGCTCTAAAAGGTTGTCGTGTATGCAACCACAATAAAGAATTACTGGAGAGCAGGTATTGCTTACTACTACAAACAGGCGAGGTATTGTCCATTGTGTTTGGTTTAAGAATTGTTGCATATAATATTCATATTGATGTTAGTGATAACAACGGCCCTATCGCAGTTTCAGAATAAAATGTGTAAAAAGCTGATACATTTTATAAGTGCTGTTTTGAGTTTTCTAACTTTTGACCAATTAATGCCGTGATCTGATGCCTACACGTCATGAAATATAAAATTATAATTTGTACAAAATGATGGAAAACTAGCAACCCCTTTTCCTCCCCAAAAGTCGCAACACAATGCGCATGAAAATGTTGTGAGTAAGGCACAATTTTCGGAAGTACAGCTTGCGAGCAAGCATTTTATAGGAGCCAGACCATAATATTAAGAACAGGCGCAGAATTATAATTGTTTCCCTTAGTCTTAGCAACGTAGCTCTTTGCTTTGAGATAGTGTCAACTGAAAATTCTTTATGGAGACTCCGATAAGTCTCTGGCTGACTATAATGGGATACCGTGATTTACAATGGCGTCATTATTCAACTCCCAAACCATACGTTTTCAAATCAATAAGCGACCGTAGATACCCCTGGGAGCTACCTGCTCCAGATATTTCATTTAAGTTTCCGACCTGAATTGAGGCTTTGAACAGAAATGAACAAAAGGAACGAGGGACGGCCATTATGCCGTCCTTTTTAATGGTCAACCAGTTTATTTAATTTCTCCGACGAGTTATTCTGGAGAGTTACTTTTTATCCTATTTTGATTCCTTTTTTTTTGCAACAGAAAGAGAATTCTCTTTTTCTACAATTTGTATTGCGTTGGTCTGTAGTGTTTTCTATGCTTTCCTCTGCATTTTCCGCTTCATGTAATATAAATTTAAGTGGAGTACAAATTCCAAAGTCCACTCTAGAAATGTTTTATGTGCATCTTTATTGACAGTGAAACCAAAAGTCTGAAAAGGGGGAAATCTAAGACTGTTCACATACATTGGTTCAAATATGCTTGAAGAGTTGTATTTCTTTCTAAATATTTAATTTTTACACAAACATATGGCCTTGTAGAAACCCGTTGATGAAGATACAGCGACAGTTATTACTATTGTTATATTTCTTTGGTTATGAAACTAAGGATCCCTCATACTATAGATAAACTGATGTTGCTGGTAAGCCTGTTGGGGAAACCTGTAAACAAGGGTGCCTACTATGTGAAACAGAAACACTGAGTTAACTAAGGTGGCCCTGAAGGAACACCAAACATATATATTTACGAGAATATTTACGTAATATTCAAATTTTGCCCCAATTCGCGAAAATTCACGTAAATGTTGACGTAAATATATATGTCAACCCTTCCGCAATAAGCCTTCTTTGTTCTTTTTTTGTGCACTACAGTCACAGAACACTCTAATCTAAGACTTTTTGTCCCATCCGGCAAGGCACTTTTTATGGCAAAGTATCTTGCTCGTGTGGCATGGTGTACCCCCTCCAAATGCATGCGTTCAAATTCTTCGGATGATTTTTTTTCGGACATAGTTATGAATAAGGGCAGAATTTTGTCAAAGTATGGGAACATTTGGTTGGGGGCACCCTCTGCCAAATATCTGGCATAGGTCGGCCATGACAAACCACATCTATGAATATATTGATTCTGAGTTTTGAAGGAAACTACAAGTGGAAAGATAAGAACGAGAAAATGAAGCAAATCAACAAGTTTCAGGCTTTTGTCACTCTCTGTCTTCTTCGTACTTTGCTTGTTATCATTATGTTTAACTAATACGTAGTCCTGAGGAATGAGGAAGGGAACAACCAAACACCACTCCACTAAAAAAAAACCAAAAAAAACTACTACGTTCTTGACACATGTTTGATGTCGCTATTTAAAAAGCTTGGTTAATAACAACCTTTAAAATGTTGATCTTAAACTGACTAGGTTAGCAGTGAATATATATGAAGTTTAATCAGATCAAATTTTATCCAGTGAAATTACCAGCCGGCACTCCAACAGGTTCGGGACGTAAGGGCTCCGCGAGCGAGGACGACGTTTTTTTCATTTTTTTCAAGTTTTTGTTTAAATAAATGTCTGGGTTAGCTCTGCCATAAGGTAGGAAGAGCAATTTAAAATCTTTGTCTAGACATTGTGTTTATAATGGAAGTCGACTCTGGTTTAAGTTCCAAGATCAGCAATCTCTGAGGTATTTGATTACGTGATAGCTAGAACAAAATGAAGTAATACTAATAGCCCAGAATTTGAAGAAAAAAAAAACCCGCTTCATCACGACTTACGACATTACTCGGTGTGGCTCTGCATGATATATCTTGCCAAAATTCGACCGTTAAAAACACTCCCAACACTTTTGGCTCAGCATTGTCCCTGATTTCAGGGGATCTGATTATGTGGCATACACATTTTGTCAAGCTGAGTGTGAAACATAATATTAATTGCTGTATGAGGCATGAATAGAAGCACATGTGTTGTAATTGTCATAGACCAGTATCCGCACTTGATGTGACCCAAGCTACGTGTACGATGCCTTTAACACCTTCTTTGAGACAAAGAGGCACAGAGGTCCCCGAGTAAGGGGAGGAAAACATTTACGTTACGGAATAAAAACCCAGTAGGTTCGCAAGTCTCTGGTCAAACCGGGATGCACTGAGGTGACTAAAAGGCAATACAAGAAAACACTTCAACATTTGTTTTCTCGACAGATACTCATCTCGCTCTCAATTTGAATTTGGGAGGATTGGAAAGCTTTGGAAAAAATTGAAAGATTTGTCATGTCAAATGATTCTTTGAAACATCTCACATGAATATTCATACCAGAGAGGAGAGCACGCACTGAAACATGCATGCGTGTAATTATCAATATGGTAGTCAGCCAATCAACGCCCTTCCCCAAGATAACGTGACACGTCACGTGCGACGCACTTGTGGGTAAATTTACTAGAAAAGAGAAATTTTTTCGGTACCGATTACATTAAAACGACACTTTGCAGGAGACAGCAGTCGCAACACAACTTGAGTGTTACAATCACTACACAGAGTTTGCTCTTAGATTGCTATCACTGCTTTTAACACGTCATTATGAAAATGATATCTGCTGTTCAGACTTAGACGTTGGTGAAGAAATGGCTGTTCAACTCATCTTACTGCTACTTTCTCTTCCTGGTTTGATCAATGCGGAAGACGGCTTGGCAAATACTACAGGTAAGAATAGCCGTATAGGTTAAACTGAAAAATGTATTGCAACACAGGATTGGTAAGGAAAAACACATAATTTTTTAATATTAGTCCGAATACTGACTGATTATGACGTTCATACGAGAACCTTTTTTCCTGTGTACAATCGAAATTAAAGGACATTGTCTTTACATGCTGAAAGTTGTACATTGGTTTTCACTATTTTCTCCTGACTCACACAACGGATTAAGCCCAATTGTTCACGTTTGTTATTTTATCCAATAAAAATGATCGACCACACAAAACATGAACACTACCATTGACTATTTTATTAGCTCAACCACAATGTAAACAAGTTTTTTTCTTGCAAGAGCTCTACAAAAATGTGATTTAACACAGTTAGGAAATGTTGGACATGGGAATAACATGATTGTGCATTCGTGTGTGACAAATTTCTTTCAATTTGATTGTGTGATTATTTTACTTTTATAAGCTGATTATTATATATTTGGCATTCAAGATTGTCTTTATTTTATTGCACTGCACTCTGGAACGTGTTTATGGTGAAAATTGCCCGCTACATTTGGAATAGGTTCTCGTCCGATTTAAGCAAATACAAATTCGCTCAAGCTAGACACTTTTAACCGTTATTGCTTCGTCCTTCGTAAAGCTGGTGGTCCCGTGTGTTGTGTAATGCACGTAAAAGAACAAAGTGCACTTATCTATTTCTACATGTACCTTGAAGGAAAATTACTGACAGTTGAGGCGCCTTGAGCGTCACTGAGTGAAGGATATGAGCACTATATAATAAGCCACTATTATTAGGTGTTCGGGCAATCTGCCCGGAACACCTCTTGTTTTTGTTCCGTTTTTTTTTTTTTTTTTTTTTTTTTTTTTG
>JAUELU010000026.1:8105340-8123014 GCA_032357145.1 Evasterias troschelii | reverse complement strand
CTTGTCACATGACAAATATTTTCAAGTCGGATCTGACAAACTTTTACTAGTAATAGCCTTCATTTGACTTGTTTTAGCAAGTCGTATGAGACATTGCGCAGGACTAATCTTTGTTAGTCAATTTGACAAAATTAATTAAATTTTAGAGTGTGGCATTATACAAAATTGATTGGGGTGGCTGCCGCTTTCCAGGTTGTATCGTAAACTTGGGTGTAATCCCTGGCTATAAGGCCGTTAATTATTGTATGGCTTCTGACTTGCACCCCGAACTAATATATTGACAAAATAGGGAGACCACCAAGATAATGGTTAGATAGCTCAGAGAGCGCCGACACGTTTCTCCGGGGGCCGTTGGTTCAAAACCCGCTCTAATCAATTTTTCTTTTTTTTAATCCCAAGTCATCTTGAATCACTGTAATTTTTCCCAAGATATAATTAGGAATGTCCCTTTGGGAAGAAAATAAAAACATAATTAAACCGACCATTCGAAGTGCTACGGCACTTCGGTTTGTACACCGTGAAATTACACGTTCATTTTCGTTTCGCAAACTTGCACAAGCGTGTAAACACCTCGTCATCGTTTTTCACGAAGAGGCAACTTTGCCTCCCAGCCAAACTTTCTTGTTTGGAGAAAACCTAGTTTGAAGTTTTTTGAAATCATTGTTTAGGACACTGCTTTTTCCTTTATACGTTGACAATTTGTGTGGTTCGGAGATCATATCTTTCTGTTTGAATCAAAAGTAAGGTCAAATGGGGTCAAGTTTTGTGTAGCGTCTGTCGAACTTTAAATTACCTATCCGATGACGTGTAGATTGTAAAAATCAAATAAATGGTTTATGAATTATGATTTTTACAATTATTAAACTTTGATTTATTGTAATTCGATGCCCGATGACGTCATTAAGTTTGTGTCGTCTTGATACTGAGGTTCAACTTTCTGTTGAGTTTCTATGTTCAATCCAATCTCAATCTTGAGTTATTCTGTAAATAACCTCGACAGTTGTTTTTTGAAGAAAAAAACAACGAAGGCGAACTTCAACCCAAGGTAACGACCCGGAAGTTAAGGTCGCACGATTTTAGCGTTTACTTTTCAAATGTTGCACCAGTCTTGCTATATCAGATGCCAAACTGTGAACATCATAGCTTTCAAATTGGTTGAGATACAGCAAAAAGTAAATTATCATTTTTCAACTTTATAAACCTTGTAATTCGACACCTGATGACGTCATCATCTCCGCCTCAATAATCAGGTTTAATATTAGCTGATGAGTTTCAAGGTTCAATTCAGTTTCAATCTTGACTCATGCTGTAAAGAAGAGTTGCGTGGAAGAAGAAGATGGAGAAGAAAAACCTCAAAACGGAAAATAACAAGAGGTGTTCGTGCTCATATTGAACGAACACCTAAAAAAAAAAAAAATAATAATAACAATAACAATAGGTTTTCGGCTGACGAGTCGAACACTTAATCAATAGGTGTTCGACCTAAAAAGGTGTTCGCGCACACATTGCACGAACACATAACAAGTTATCTACTCCGGGTTGATCCTATGATTAAAAAAGAAGATGACTAAGTTCCATCAATGACCTCCCCTTGTAGAACTCATACAAGGTTCGTTAACTTATCTCTTACTAGCTGGGGATCAAGGCCACGTCTGGCTGAAATCAATCATGTTTTCGCCAGATGGCTTCCAGGTATGGATTCATTTGTTGAGTCAAAAGGCCTAATTCTTATCTGATGTTACAGAACATATGAAAGGATTCAGGGTATGTTCACACGAGTTGTTAACTTCGCGGTTTACTTCACTGCTAATTAATATTCTCGGGCTGCGGGGGTTCGTTATTATAAGATTGACGTTGCGTTCACACGAGGCATCGCCGTAAGCCAGCACAGCAAAGTTTTGTCTTCCGGTAATTTTCTTTCCCACTGTTTAGAAGTTTGTTAAATAAATTTATATGTTGGCTTGAATAATACCTTAAAAATATAGTAGGCCTACTCATGAAAAGTTTCATATTTTTGTAATAAGTTCACAGCGACTCCAATTTTTAAATTCACAGCGATTCTGAATGTACAAATATTTTGTTTTGGTCTGTTCTTGCCATTAAACACATTGCGTCATCAGCCAAGTTTAGTAATACAAGTTCGTCCCAAATAATACGCGATGTTATAACGTTCCACAGCGCGTTGCCTGTCTATGGGAAGGAGGTTGATCACTTCAATTGCGTGGCCGGTTGACCGTGGAAACGTGTTTGGATCGTTCAGATAAGGTTGACAAAAAATGATCATTTCGTCTTTCACAAAACAACAAGCGAAATAAAATGGAAAATCTAATTTATACCATATGTTTTTTTAAGGTATTTGTTTAAGTCTGCTGCTACCTAACTTGTTATCACCCATTGAGTACACCGTGCAGCAACCCCAACAGACGGGCAAACCCTGGAACCAGTGTGCCATCAAAATTCATTCAAAGCTATGCTTGGATTTTCGCCATCTCTTATTTGAGAACGTGAAAGCTTGCTCCGAAGCATGTAACATGGCAACTGTCTGTACTACAGTCTGAGGAAATCAAATTTAAGCGTTAACTTGTGATTAAGCAAGTCGATTTGTACTAGACACTAATCAAATGTAACTCGCAAGTGGATACTTAATTAACTTCTGCGTCCATGCAAGTTTATTGTTGACTTATTTTGTTTTGAATGCTCTTTCTAATATACTTTACTCACCCACAGATTGGCCTGATTTATGTCCCAATCAGAAGTGTGTTACAGGATTAGGAGATTGCAAAGAATACTTCGCCGGTGGATTTCACCTTTGCCATTGCGACGAGCTCTGTGTTGAGTATGACGACTGCTGCATAGATGTTGCAGAGGGTTGTCTAAACCAAAATGCGAATCAGTCAGCAGTCGTGGCAACAACCGTATCAAGGGACATTCCTATGGTGGGAATTTTACATCGCGATGGTTCTCCTCAAAGAGGTCGAAAGTCACCACCAGTAGATGATTACATGAAGTGTATCCAGACCAGAGATTTCTATCCCGACCAAATAGCACCTCGTTTGGGTCATCGCCTGATATCACTCTGTCCTGAAGACTGGTACGATCCTACCGGTATCCGTGAACTGTGCGAGAAGGATATTGGGTTCGTATCGTCAATTCAAGGGACACCAGTTATTGGTCCAAATAACAGTCACTACAAAAATGTATTTTGTGCAATCTGTTACGGTGTTACACCCGAGGACGTTACGTACTGGTCTACTATATATTTTAAAAGATACGTGCACACGAATTTGCCTATTGAGGAGTTTATGCACTTGGATGATCATACCAGGAAGCAGACCATGATGAGAGTGTTAGGCACATACACTGAAGAGGCTATACGAACCAGAAACTACGAAATGCGATCACCGCGAAGCTGCATACTCGTAGACGTCTCATCGTGTCCATTAACCAACAACGGAGAAGTAGACCCTTGCCGTGCACATTTCACACCGATCGCATATGACGGTATCACCTATCGAAACAGGCTATGCATTGAGTGTCATTTGTCATTGTCAAGGTCAGCAGAACGCAACTTAAAACGGTCCTTGTGTGATCAACTAATGTTCTCATTGGGTGGTCGTGTCATGTCAATGTCATCCCTCATGATATTCTCGAATCAGACAGAGCTACTGAACAGATGGTCCATCAAGAAAACACTTTCTGGGGAAGTGTTCTGTAGTCCCATCCAAGTGTACGATCCTTATATAAAACAGTGTCGGGATTTGATATGCCCCAGTGGACATGTCTTAACGGAAAACGGTGCGAATTGTGTAGAAGTTCAAACCAGTGCTACCATCACTGGAGTGGCAATAGACGTTGCGATTAAACTGACAGTTACCGGCAGTTTCCCAGATGCAAAACAGTCAGTTCTGAAATCAAACACGAGTTGGGAAACTGTCGTTCATAAATCTGTAGACGCGTTCCTGTTGCATGTTCTGTTAAAGGACAAAGGGGAAAACGACATACCCGGAAACGATGACACCCTTTGCAATGACCGCAATGTAACTTGGGTCTGTTCGTCGTCAGTCAATCCTAGAGCATTACCTTCCTTGGGTTTATGTACGCAAAACAATGATTTTAGGTGTTCCGTGAACATATCATGTGAATGTGGTGCTCCACCAACGGATCGATTGACAAACTTCAACCGCATGGAACAGAAAACTTGGGGACTTTGGAATAACACCATCCACCTAGACGCCTTTACGGTAGCAACATCATGTAGTTTGTTATCAAACGAATCCCGAAACCAGACTTTCTTATCTGGTCACAGGCCGACTCACTTTTCTGCAAAGACCCTGACCTGGGATGACTCCGTAGGTGATTTTAAGGAGACAAACTTCACTGATTATTGCAAGATATTGAACTTCGACTGCCCCCTGCTCAAATTCTCAAAGACTGACTACGTCTTCACTGGCGCCCTCAATGACTCTATTAAGTTAACCGGTTACAATGACACCATCTTCCCCAACGGCCAGTATAAGTTATCGGATAATGGCTCTGTGGAAGTTTGCAATTTCTTGCTGAAAAGCACCCTCACATCTGACGGTGATTTAAACGAAATGGCTCAATTTATCCTTACAGTTGCAGGGAGCAGCGTTTCTTTGATTGGTCTGACGATTACAATCACTACGTACATTGCGTTCCCAACCCTCCGTCGAAACATGGCTGGGAAATCTCTAATGAGTCTGGTAGCTTCTCTGTTCTTTGCACAATCAACGATGCTTATAGGTAAGCAGACAAACCTAATCCAATTTAGAGTAAATTCGAGTGCGCACAATGGAAAGTAAAGGTCGATTTTGTTTTATTCGAACCAACGCTGGTTCACATTTGGAACTAGCCTCGGGACCATGGTTTCTTCCTTGGTTCCTACAGCCACGTTCCCTGCTAACATGTGTAAAGCGCAGAAGGGAACCAGTCACACTTTAGCAAAAAGGCGGACAAAGGAAATGGAAATGTTGAACATCGCACCGATTGTTGACTAGACTTCTAAAAGTGTAGTATGCGTGAGTACGTCACTGTGCATGTACGTTGCTGGTCTTTGGACAATCACAGTTCGACCAAATGTGCGCATTCGAACTTGCTCATAGTTGTCCCATTATTAACTCCTTCCATAGCACCGCTAACTGTTGGTCAATTTCAGTAATGTTATCCCATTTAGGAAAATTTTTCACCGTAGTTGAAACTAGACCTTGTGCATTGACACCATCAAGCCGCCGTCTCAGAGGTATTACAACGATTGCGAAACAATCAAAGCACTACGCACGGAGCACAGGATTGGCTAGACAGGTCCCATGCTCTTATCCTCAAGGATAAAGACAGGCATCGGTTTAACAGGCCAAATTATTTCATTGGATATAATGATTTAATTGAATATAAAACGTACTGTGACGTAAGCTTTCCATATCTGTGTTATGATTGGTCCGAGTTGATGTAGTTTGGTCATCCGCTGCATGCATGCAGCGTGTGCGTATTGTTTACTTAATGTAGTGATGTTTCATTCACTGCGAATCTCCGTGTGAAATGAATACGAGGTCAAAAGTACATCTGGCAACATCCGATTTGGCTGGTTCATGCGTTATTCATAAGCCTCGTAGTTTGACGTCAGATGTTCAGTCTGATGATTGGCCAACAAACAACCTCCTCTTCACATGTGCGTTTAAAGGTCCATTGCAATTGGAACGTCCTACTGATATATCTTGGGTAAATGACCATTCCTCTCACTATAGTCACTGCCATGGAAGACTGTTGTAATTCTGGTGTAAACGGTTCTATGATGTCACCAAGGATATCCTTTGGTTTTTAAAGTCAAGATTACAATTTTGCATTATAAATATTTTTAAGTGTTTTAACGTTCAACATATTGAAACAAATAAACATTGTTGTTGAAAGTAAACCCAACAGCAGTTTTCTCAAAAATATGAATTACGTCATCTCTCAGCATGAAAACAGCTGTAACTTCAAAAGTATTTATCCAAATGTCTTCAAATTTGGAATATATAATAAAGAGGATAGGTCCAATAAAACTGTGAAGAGAGTTTGTAAATAACTTGTGTAACATTTGAATAATGGCCTACTATTTTCTGATTGGTTGTGGTTGATTACCATGGCAACGCTAATCTAAAATCGGGTTTCATAGTAACAAAGGTATGATGTCGATGGATCATCTGTGAAAATTTCATGAAAATACATTGAACCATTTTGTAGATATACCTGGTCAAAGTAAACTTCATTTTGCATATAAATACATGGGTTTAATCTCACTATAGCTTTACTACTGATAGACCCTTAACATACATATATGACAACAAATGTGGAAATGGATCCTGATCGTCTAATAAATCTAAATACCATCTTTGAGCGGGCAGCTAGGCAAATTATGATGTCTCAATACAAACTATTATGGAAATACTGGCAACTCATCTTAAGATGTATCTTAGTGCTTGGTGAAATCTACCCCTGGTCTAAAGTGGCCTCCTGGTGGAGTATTATGTCAAAATGTAATGCTCAGCAAAATCGCTTACCTTTTGTCTGGTGACTGTTTCAGGGTTCCACTTGAACGATGTCTTCGAGCTTTGCAGAACCTTTGCGATCGGTGGTCACTTCTTCTGGCTGTCTGCTTTCTTCTGGATGAATCTACTCGCCATTGACATTTACAGCACTTTTGGTGTGGGCACCAGACTGAGGAATACTAACACGAGCAACCGATCTTTCGGTTACTACGCCATCTTCGGTTGGGGCTCACCGACAGTGATTGTCTGCGTCTGCGTCTTTCTGAGTTATTGCGACTGCGTGGATTTGGACATACACTACGGGAGGACCGAGGCTTGTTGGCTAGGCGGCGGGACGGCAAACTTGATAGCTTTCGGGGTGCCAGTCGCCCTGATTATTAGCACCAATGCCGTCCTGTTTGCTTTGACCATTATTGGTATCAAGATAACGAGACATGCCTCGGGGAAGATGAACATCACGCAAGGACAAGGGTGCTCGGTGAAGCGGGCTAACACCGATCTTTTCCTGTATGTGAAGGTGAGGGTACAATGAATTATAATTGGTTAGTTATCAAATGAACCCGAAAAAAAAAATCATAACGAACAAAACGAAACAAGAATACCCCTAATTGGCGCACACTGTGACTTCTCATCTACTACTTTCGTGTGTTCATCAAATAAATTATGACGAATGTGTCTTGGGACTTTTTATGAAATAGAGGTACGTTTTTAAAGTCTAGGCTATGGATTATAAATTACTTGGATTATGCTTCAGCAAATATGTACAGACCTTTTCATAATGATGTCATCGTGTGTTTTGAATGTTGATATTTTGTACTGGAAGTGTATTAAACACAATGTCAATTTATGCAATTGTAACGAGTGGTGAGAGACATGTAATTTGTTTTGATTGAAGACTACTTACATCACAAAACTTAAATTACCATTTCCTATGCTCTTTAAGTGTCAAGACCGGGACTCAAACACACAGTCTGCTGGCCAGAAACGCTATAGATTGGGTTCAGCGTACTTGACCGCTCGGCCACAACAAGGCATTAGTGAAACAAGCAGTCAATTGACATTTTTTTACAAAACCTGTGAACGGGGAACGTTTGAACCACCTAAAATTAACAATTGTGCCATTCATTAATCGATTGTGTTTTTATCCTCCGATCAGCTTTCAGGAATCATGGGCTTCACGTGGATTTTTGGCTTCATCGCGTCTCTTTTCAACTCCCCAGCCTTCTGGTATCCATACATAGTGCTCAATTCCACCCAGGGGGCGCTCGTCTGCCTCGCCTTTGTTTGCAACAGGCGCGTGATCGCCATGTGGAAGACGAAGCTTGGATTCCATACCTTCGATAAATCCCGCTCCAACTCATCGAGTGCCTCGGCACTGAATAAATCATGTCGGTCTGTGGTGACCCTGTCAGAGCAGATTGCCGCGGAAGGCAGTAGCAGCATCAACATGAGTAAAATCTAATTGAGGGGGGTTATATAGAGCGCCACCATGAGTTTGCCAAGTAGGATCCTCACCCAACCAAAAAGACCTGGATAATAAAAGATAATAGTTAATTGATTTAATTGGCATATATATATTTATTTTTTTTATTATTTTTTTTATATATTTTTGTTTAGGTCCTATTTATTATTATTACATTTTTGTATTTTTTAAATGATTTTTGTCTTTCTTTATTGATTTTTAATTTTGTTTACAATATTTTTCGTTTTTTTCTTTTTTTTTCTTGATGTGGAGTTATGTAACTCCCTTCATTTAACAATATCAGCAAAAGCATACATCAAATAAACACACTAATAAGATAATCCAGTAAATACTTCTAATATATAACAGGCACAGTAAGTAACAGGAAGTAGCACATAAATATGACAACGTTAATCATAAAACAACAATATTTATTTATTTATTTACTTATTTATTTATTTATTTTTTTATTTTTCATTGTTATTTTTTTCGCTAGAGTGGAGCTGTACAGCCCCATTTATTATTTTTTTTGCACAAATAACATAAATAAAGTTTTACTTGCACAAGAAACAAACTAACATCAAAGTTGAAATATTTCCAACTAGATTTATTTATTTTTTTCAAGTTTTAAAAAATCGTTATTACTGTTATTATTATTATTATTATACTTTTGGGGAGGAGAAACAAACAAGACCTGAATATTGCCACCGAAAATTACCAATTTATTTTAATTAATCATTATAATAGTTTTTGTTATTGAGTGGAGCTCTTTGACTCCGTTTATCATGAAGTACGTACATATTTTACGGAACATTTATGCAAGTACTGATAAATAAATACATAAGTACATAAAGATTACTAGAAACTAAATGACAATGAACAATGACAAAACATGATAAAAAGCAAATCAGATTAAACTTATGGCGAACACAAAGGACAGAAACTGAAAAGGTGAAAATATTGCATTAATTAATTATTATTATTATTATTATTATTGTTTGTTTGTTTGTTTTTTTCTTTCGTTAAAGCTGAGCTTTGAAGCCAACCTTATTTCATCTATCGTACATGAAATGAAATGAAACAATGAGTTGATATGATCTACAACGTATCTAGAAACACAATCTTAAGTGATTATCTTGAACACAGCACACTATTGCGACAAGAACGATTGAATAACATACATTAAAGCTAGCATTCAACATTTGTAAAGTGCATTATTGCAAATAGTTTATAAGCGCTTAAACATATATCATTACATTAACAAAACTAAGTAATACGGTATATAGAAAAACATGTGAACAACGAATTAATGATAACAAAATGCTAACTTATACACATGAGTTTTCAACCTGGACTTTATGTATCAACATTGTGAGAAGTGTGAACATTGAGAGGAAGACTGTTCCATAGGGAAGAAGCAGGGGGTGATAAGAAAAGGATCTTTCACCACAGTATTTTGAGCTGATTCGTTGAGTATTATTCCAAAAGTGAATAAGTAGATAGATGATCGCAGTGTTCGGGTAGGAGTGTAATGGTGGAGGAGTGTAATGAGAGGGATTTTGTTGATGATACAAAAGTTGACTGGGAGCCAGTGATAGATTGTTTAAGATTGGTGTAATGTGATGAGAGCGGGACATACAAGAAACAAGGCGAGCAGCAGTTATTTGTACACTTTGCAATGTTGTGAGTTCTTTATCAGGGAGTCCATAAAGTAGGGAGTTACATGAGTCAAGTTGAGCTTTGTATGATATTATTATGTTACAGTTTGTGTTTCCTTCGTAGGCTGCTTTACACTTAACCTTTCATATATTTGTGTGTAACGTGCTACAAAAAACCCGCCCCAAAACTATCTTCAATACCTACTCCAAAATTTGTTCTTGACTTGGATTAAACAGAAGGTGACATTATTGGTACATTTACGTACAAGACTTTCAACAAACAACCAAACACCTGCGCGTTTGCTACATTTTATAAACAGGTACTGGATAGTTTCATTACTAACTTTACACTGAGGAGAATTTTCATCTTGGGTCATACCTTAGTTCTTAGCTTGTCCTTAGTATGACAAATTGTTTTACAGTGTAGAAATGAGAGAACATACATGCAGTTTGTAAACATAACGTGAAAAAACTGAGACTAAAGGTAAAACAAACGATTGCCATGGCAACAACAAGCCACTCTTTGAATTTTTTTTCTGACGATTATGACTCTGGGTAATATTTAGGAAAAGTCACCAAATTTGGTGGTGATCGACTGCACCGTCAAAAGTATATGAGCAAAAATATCGGAGGGGGGGGCCATTTTGCCCAAAATTAGGGGTGGGGGGGCACCTGGTGCCCCCCCCCCCCCTCCCGGTCCTGATAGGGTTAACCATACACCGATGTGTGATAGGCACCGTTTACTCTGCACCCTTCTGAGTCGTGCGAAAACAAAAAATAAAAAAAAATCAAAAAAATCATTAGGCATTTATAGTTTAATTCTCAAGCAGGATTATAACACACGAACCCCACTAGAGCGGGTATCTTATTACCAAAAGACCACCAAGCTTAGCCAGTGAAAAGAGGCCGGTTGGAACTCTGGAATTACAGCACCATTCTTAAATTAATTGCGCACTGATAAATGCAAAAACATTACGGTTAAAACGTGCACAGTTAATTTCATAATTTTCCAATTGAGAACCTGGCGCCCTCTATCGACGATCAAAATCACGGTGTGAAACAGCCGATATCTCATAATTATGGTCTCGACGAACGACTAAACCTTTTTTGTGCATAATGGATACACTTGTAACTAATTAATACACACCTTAATTTGTCGTTTACTGTTCACAGTTTATCACTACGTTTTCTATTGATGAGTGGCCTTCAATCGTTGCCTTTGTTCCGACAAACGTGGACCCAACTGTTTTCCTAGTGATAGCAAAGTTCACGGTTAGGAATGTCACTACTAGTACAAAGAAACCTCACAAGATTTCTATCTATCTATTTTATGCATATGTTGGGATACACCAAGTGACAATGCTGGTCTTTGATAATTACCAAAGGTGTCCAGTGCCTTTAATTTGGTCCACTATCTTGTACACGCACAGCTCACTGGGATGGTGCATACACTATGTGGACACTCCCTGTTTTAGTGTACACCCACACACATTAAGTCTGGTCCACTGTACCTCGTGTACACGCACAGCTCACTGTGGTGATACACTCTGTGGACACTCCTTGTTATGTGCACTTAATGAAAAACACCAGTATTCTTCAAAACTATTAAAGACACTGGGTGGACGTGTTGAAGTCCACGTGTTTCAAGTTCTTACATTATGTGGTCTTCTATTCTTGTGCTACACATGTGGTTTGACCTTGTTACGCAGAAAGTTGCTGACCAAAAATCAAGTTTCCTATAAGATTACCTAAATTGTTACATTTTACTCAAAGGTATACAGGATAAAAACAACAGTAAGCAACCTGGGAAATTATTTTGTCTTAAATGCCCCCTATGTTACAAATTTAAAAAAAAGGCACATCCCGAAAAAGTTTTAGTTTTAAAAACTCTCCCACGGCGAGTTTTGGGGATTCAAATTTTCGTGGTGCCCGTTTGTGAATGGTGCAGCCAGAGATACAGTTGGTACCCAGTATCACCTTGCTAAAATTCAATGGCATTGACGTATTCGTGAAAGTTGTTTTAACAATGTTTTCTCATTCAGTACACTTTCTATTAGGTTGAAACTTTCAGTGTGTGACTTTGATTGAGTCTTTATTGATGGTTTGAGCTTTAAAAAGAGACAACTTTATGTTGCCAAAACCCCAATGTATAACCCTACCTTAAAGGGAAAACCTAAAATCCTATAGAAACCTCTACCATGGTTCACAGTTAAATACCAAACAAATTGTTGAGTGAATATTAATAAAGAAACACTGCACTACATTCTTTGATTGTTGATTGTGTGTTATTGTCTCTTCAGCAGACCCGTTTGTTATTAATGATGTTGGAATGGGTTATGTAAACCTCGACGCGTCTAAAAATACATTACTTTAAAGAAGAGCAGTAAAATAACGATAGAGCTATAAAGGGGGCTATTAAACTATTTTCAACATGACAACTCCCTTCTTCATAATCTTGAATACAAAAACAAAATATAAAAGTAACTTTCATCTCAAATATAGCACTATGTGAACATGTCTTTCTTTCAGCACCCCCCAAGGAAAAAAAAAAACAAAAAAAAACCTTAGATGTTCAATTTGATTCGCCCATCTATATGTTACAACACCCATGTAGTCAATTTCAACATGCCAGTTTTTGCGCTGAAGATGAAACAAAACACATACATGAATAAAACAAACAAACAAGCACACCAGCATCGACCATAATAACACATTTACATGAGAGGATATGACATTTGCTTGATTTGATTTGCAAGACCAAAATTAACACACATAATAGTGTAAGAAAATGTCACTGGTTTTCTGGTGTTCACGGACAATGGTCTTCACTTATACCAACTTAATGTAACAGTTGGCAAAGACAGGTGAAGTATTAAATTTAAATTGTTTTTGATGCGAAATGTTGAATAACAAGGTTGCTATCGGACTTCACTGCAGAGGACTCGCTAATATCAATTCAGTTTATGGAGTGAAGTCACCATGTAACTACAGTAGATGCAATGCAAGTGTCGTGTAGTTAATGGTAAACTAATAAGTGGTACTTTTAGCAGGGCCCCTAATAGAAAGCAGATTAAGCTGTTTGTGAATGGTATGGGTAATAATATGCATTGTTTATACACAATAAGTTAATTAGTAGTAAATAATTAATACTAATACAATTCTTAAAATGAAAAGATAAATAATGACTTTTGCATTACAGGTATTATACAGGATAACAAGTAAATTACATAATTTTAGTCTGAAAGCTTACTAATTAAGAAAGTTCGTACAAGAACCACATTTTCTGTTAAATATTCCTTCTGAAATGAAGTCATATTCGAGTAAACAGTCGAATAATAACTAAACTAATAAAATAAAATAAAAACGCAATAGCTAATTTTGGATGTTACAACCACAATTAAGGACAGTGTGTTTTCATGCTGAAAACTGCTCATGGTCTCTTGACCCACTTAACCCCAAACTTTCACATGTTTATTATTCCATGATTAAGGTTGAAAACACATGACATGAACACTGTCTGCGACTATTTTAGTGAGCTCTACTGTTTACTACCTTTAAAGAAATTTGCCGCTATTTGCTTAAGCCCTCAGACAGTTCCAACGAGCTTATTATTATTATTACAACTACTATTACTGTTTTTGTTATTGTATTAATTATTATTATTTTTGGGTTAATCAAACATCTCAGCCAAAGGCTGAATTGTGCTTAAATTACATCAATAGATACACTGACATTTTTAAACAGAAGATATATAAAAATACGATATTTTGAACAAGGAAGCCAGCTCAATTAAAAAAAAAATAATAACAATAACAATAAATTAGACGACCCTTAACCTTGCTGTCAACAAGCATTAGAGTTGAAAAGTCAACATAAACAAGCGCACAATACAAAACAAATTGCTGCGTCACGTTCAGCAGTGTCAACGCACTTAGTTGTTATTGACTACGGGGTTCGCCGCCATAAACAAGGAGAGCTCCTCCAACGTTGAGTAGAAAGCACTCCAACAAAGAGACAACATCAACTCTTGAACCACTTTACCCTCTCCTTTATTTCTGTTTAAAAATCGTCTTCGAACCTTTAAAATGGCCAATCCTACAATCTTCAGTTTAAAAAACCCTAAACGGTTTCTGTACAGTACTTTAGTAATAATTTAAAATTAACATAAAAAGAGGAACAATGTGAGTTGTATTTGCTGAAAGAACTAAATTGATATAGTTTGCGGTTCAAAGTTACCCCAATAAAAAGCAAAAAACAGCATTAAACAAAAGGTTTTCCCAAAAGGTTTCCAAAAGGTGTCGATGGTTTGTTCCTTAGGTTGCGCCAAGACATTCACAATTATGTAAGCTTTTAATTTTTTAAGAGAAGATAAGCTGACGTAAAGGCAAAAAAAAAGTATTATCTGCGTGTAAATGCACATATAGTTTTAACATTAAAGCTTTTAAAAAATATCATTTTACTTTGGAATTTTTAATTTCCGAAAGTCCAAATTTAACATGGGGGAAGGCACCAATGGGACGGACATCGGTGGGGTGGGGGGGGGGGGGTGGGACGTGCAACCCCTTACTACGTCACTGCTTTGTTTGTATGTTTATGTTTTGTTTGCAAAATGTCAAGTCAGCACGTGCTGCAGCAGACAGAGGCCCTGTTATGCAGCGTTTTATAGACAAATGACAGCATTTAACCCCCCCCCCCCGGAAAAAAAATAAATAAATAAATACAAACATACAATTAACTATACTAAATTAATAATATAATAAATAACAGATACAAACAAATTACAAACAAAATACAAGCAATAATAATTAAAGAGTAGCAACATTAAATACAGATAAATAAAAACCAGACGAGAAAAAAAAATCATAATAACAATAATATTCCCCGAAAAGGGCAACATATCAACCTTACAGGAGAGTGTCACATCATTTAAAGCTGCTATGGGGGCGAAGGTTCATGTTGCATGTTGCCCGGGAACCATAATTCGTGTTGTACACACACCGTAACGAATGAGAAAGATTAAATATTAACCAACATGTTATCAACCGAATCGGTTTTGTCATTCCTGATAACTGTGTAGTCACAGACTCGCTTTGTTTGATTATAATGTGGTACTCCATACTCAGCGACTGCTACACTGAAAATTGAATATTTTGTGCACAGCAGCCAAAGGCCAGCGGTGTCAATTCGGGCTCTTCCCGGCTACACGTGTGTTGTACTTGACGGCTTGTGTTGCTATTGACTGGGAATTACTGGTCTGCCGGTAGGCTTACCCCATAATGAGAACAATAGCTCCATGCTGTTGTTGTGCTTGACGCGTCGGGTAAATATAATACACTGTCTGTAGCCAGGGTTTGTACCTTGACGGACACACAGCGGCGGGACGGCCTGCTCGTAGGCGTCATTGTCCCATCATTTTGCTGAGTCAACTTTGGGGTTCTGTTGAAATCTGTGCGGGAGATACGGAGGGCTGCCATCATGGCTGCCAGCGATCACGGCGACCAGCCGCTAAAGAACGGTTACACCAACCCTGCCTACGAGGCAAACGGTGATGACAACTTGCCTCGTCACGCCACGGTGATCGATGTCGGCGTGGATGCCCTGTATAAGGGATCCCCACGACATGTCCAAGTGTCCCCCACGACTGCCGACGTCCCAAGCATCCAGGGTACAACCTCGCTTCAGGATACCCGCGAGTCACACCTTTTGGACTCCAACTGTGGATATTGCTGTTGGACTCCTGGCTGCCTGCGTAGATTGGCTACAGGAAGGTTCTTTGTGTTTTTCTGCAGCATTCTCTCCCTTACCGAAGCAGGACTTACAATTGGGTACATTAGTAGTGCAGTCACGAGTATTGAAAAGCACTTCAACTTTAATAGTACATTGACAGGTAAGGGTCTTCACAACATATACTTTTAAAATATAACGGTGATAACCAACCGTCTGTCAACACAGCCACCGCGTGCTTTCACCATGCTTCACACTGCTATGTACTATTATTAAGGATATTTCTTTAGTGTGAACAACTCAAAATAAAAGCTAAAACCATTTTAAGATGTTAACACTCATTTCCACAGCGTTTTATACCACTGTGCTATAAACAAAGCCATGGATGTAAACTTATTCAAACATTAATCATGTAGAAATTCAATGCTGCGAGTATACGAATAGCTTGGTACAATTTGTCTGCAGTTGATAAGACAGCACAACGATACTGAAGTTATGAATATCTGTTATAAAACATCTGATGAAGTGTTCAAATCAAGCACCAGAATATAAGCCTTGTAGAGTATTGAAAAACATAAAATAAAAATCAGCTATTACAAATTATTGGGGTGGATAAAGGTAGACATTTCTTATACTGAAGAAACAACTGCCTAACTAAACACACGTAAAGTAAAACTACACTACAACTGGGTCAGAATTGACCCGATTCCGGCGGGTCCCATATGGGCCAGACCCAATTATGTGTCAAAACAACCCAGATTGGGGTCAAACTGACGAAGAATCCCAGTTTGGGGTCCCCACCACTCCCCCCCGAAAAACAAAAAAATAAAATAAAATAAAAAATAAAAAAATAAAATTTCTGGTTCAGTCTGACCCTGAAATGGGTGAGGGCTCCTCTGGGCCCCCGATTTTTGATCAGTTCTTAGAATGTATATTTGCTTTTGAAACGGTTCTGCTATCAGGTTCTGTGTACGGTTCTGAACCGTACACAGGTATACCCCGTAGGGGAGCAAGTAAGGAACATTCAACAGATAGGAAGAAGAAGAAGAAGACAATCGAGAAAGGAAACAAAACAAAACAAAACAATAATAATACTTAATAGCCATAAAAAAACATCGATTACAACTTTTGTAATGATACGTTTGAGTTACAATTGGATTTCCTGAACGTGTCCGATTTGAAACTTGACACGGTACTACCGCACGCAGTGACCGGTCAGTCCAATTTACCGATGATGATCTCAAACCGAGCTTCAAGATAATCTCGAAGTATCCGCGACAAAAAATATCTTCCCGCTCAAAGGCGAGAACATGATGAAACAGAACAAATATAAATCATGCACTTCAAAGTCTGAGATTCAGATGTCGTCACTGCAACTGTCAATATAGCTGAAACCACCATAGTTCGTTATCTTAACTCATTACCCCCCCCCCCCCCCCAGGTTGCTCCAACCACACAGAGACAATTAGTATTTGTAGTTGCTTTTCAAGTTTGGTTGTGTACCTGTTAGATCAAATCATTGTATTCTCAATATTATTTTAACTCGAGCGAGATTTGAACCTACGACCTCCAAATTAACGTGATGAATGCATTTTTGTCTGGCACACTTTGCTAAATATAGAAAACAGGGTGGCCACCAACATCATGGCGAAGTAGCTATAAGTTGCCGGCGCTCAACCAACTGAGCTATCAGAGGTCACCCTATTTTCTATATTTAGTAAAGTCTGTCAGACAACAGCGCATTCAGCACTACCACTGATTTGTGTTTGCAATCCTTGTGAATAATGCTGATCATACATTATTTGTAAAACACACAATTGCCCCCCCCCCCCTCCCACATAGGAGTCATGTGACGCCGTTATCCCAGACAAGATGTGCGGCCTCAATCTCTATCATATTACTCTTGCTCGTTTGTCAGTGTGTTTTCGTTCCGTCTCTTGTGATATAAATGCTTTCTATATAAGCATGAACGCTCTCTCTAGCATTGACTAGGTTTATACAAATTATTATATACAATGTTACTCCTGCCAATTTAAGTGTGTTTCGATGTAGTTTAAACCACCGAATTTTTTGAAAAAACTACTTTAGATTAAAGACAGTGGACACTATTGGTAATTACTCAAAATAATTATTAGCATAAAAACTTAATCGGTAACGAGTAATGGGGAGCTGTTGATAGTATAAAACATTGTGAGGAACGGCTCCCTTTGAAATAACGTAGTTTTCGAGAAAGAAGTAATTTTCCACGAATTTGATTTCGAGACCTCAAAATTAGAAATTGAGGT
>JAUELU010000026.1:8078172-8094007 GCA_032357145.1 Evasterias troschelii | reverse complement strand
AAAACTACGTTACTTCAGAGGGAGCCGTTTCTCACAATGTTTTATACTATCAACAGCTCTCTATTGCTCATTACCAACTATTTTGAGTAATTACCAATAGTGTCCACTGCCTTTAAGTGCAAAATGTCAGATACAACGCCTGAATTCCACAATATGCAGTCACCATATTGACTGTTATTTTCAAGTATGTCCAATGCCAAGATTCCAAAATAACGAACAGGACTTCCACCTCTTCCATCAAATATTTTAGTCGTTACTATTGACTATCAAAACCACAGCGTAAATTGGATTATACATTTAAAAAGAAAGGAGACAAAAACTATGTAACAACACCTATACATTAAATTTAAAGAAACGACTGTCGTGTTTTTGGACGTGATCGGTTTACACACTGCGTTCCACTATAATAAAAATAGTATTTTTCGTTTGCTGTTTTCAACAGTTGTACTCATTTTATAATCTTGCTGCTAGACTAGTTCAACAATGCCGTGAAAATAATTAGACAGCAGGTTACACCACTGAATCTACACCATTGCAAACCTTCTTTTTGACTGTTAACATCAAAAGTGATCTATGATTCATCGCAATGAATATTTGCAGTTGATATCACAAAGTGTTAAAAACTCCGTTTTGCTGTAATAGATAATTCGAGTACACCAATGACTAATCAATGGATATTTCAAAAGCAAACATACGAACAGTCACGCCACAAGGTTACATGGGGATCATAAGGAACGAGATTGTGTTAAAATAGATATCGTCTGATATGTTTACGCAAAAGCTAACAATGATCCTCGTAAACTGGGGTGTGTTTTTTTAATCTGCGGATTGAATATTCAAAACAGTCCGTTGGTGTATATGGTTGGTGGCGCCAACCTGCGCTCGTGGGGTCAACCTTGTTGTAGATAAAAGAGGCGGGAAGCTTCGCTCAGTCCAAGCGCGTCATCAAAATGCGCTTGAATTTGCTTACGTATGCACATGCGCAATGCACCAATCTCCCTTACCTAAACCCCAGTCACTTCTTCCTGATATTTACGAAATATTTGAAAATTAATTGCAGCTTCATTACAAAAAACCCTTTACAAAGTTGTCATTCATTGGCTTGTTCTAAAAACAGGGCTTGATCACAACATTCGTCTTGCAACTTTAGTTTTAAAATATCGTTTATGTTATACATGGAGGTCGCATGTGTACATGTTGTGATTTGCGCAATCTTATTAATCAAGCGTGACTTTATCTTGAAGAAAAATTTTTACAAGCTCATCAGCCCAAGCCATCGGAATGGCTATTTGTTTTACATCTCAGCAAAGCGATGGTGCATGTGTGAAAACAATTGCCTTGAAAGCATTTTTCTGTATTAAGTGAAGTCATCCTGCCGATGGCTAAAGCAAGCTAGTCGAAACGTTTAGGCCAATTATTAAGAACTGACTCCGAGGCAGTGATTTAAAGCAGTTCTTTTCAGAACTGAGAAGTCTCCCGAATTAAAAAAAAAACTACTCCGCGGCAGTAGAAGAAATAGCAAGACAAGTTCCCAAAAGAACACAATCTACCCATCAAGTGGATAATCACAATGGTGATACCACAAACCAAATATATACATTGATACCTCACCAATCAATGCCTCAAATCACACAGAAGTTAAACACCTTATACCAAAACAATAACTGCAACTTTGATTTTGTTTATTGCAGATCATCATACGAAGAGAACCTGACCTCTCCCTGCAACTCAATATGTCAGTGCAGTGACTCGATCTACAATCCAGTCTGTGGATCTAATGGTGTCAAATATTTCAGTCCATGCTACGCTGGATGCTTGGAACAGACAGAAATCATCATATTGGGAGAAGATGGTACAAGTACATCCATAGTAAGTGAATACGAGAGGAGACACATCCCATTTGTACGGAGCTCTAGAAGTGCCATGCAAATTTTTGAGATCACGAGATCCTGAGATGGTTTATCTCGGGGTGAAGACATCTTAACAGTAGAATGTCATCTTCGAGATTATCTCGCGATATCCGGAAAATAAGATTTTGTATTCCTGAGATAATTTAACATTCTAAGACGTCGGAAAGTAGACATCATACATTCAGGGCAACCCGAGATAATTTATCTCGGGTAAATGGCATCTTACGAAGTTATACATCGGGAAGACATCTTATCTTCAGTTTGTCGTCATCTCGAGATAAATCAACTTCAAATATCATCATATTACGTTTATGGTGTCATCATTCTGCAGTAAATTACTTCTGGCTCATTATTATATCGGATTACACTTTCAATGGTTATGACCATTTGTTGGAACACCTTAGGAAAAAAAACGTGAAATTAAATGTCCATAAAAAAGAACAATATTTGGTCACGTTTTAGTGCGAACAACCAACCACGGTTTGTGTTTTGTGAACGAGTTTGCGTTCATGTCAGTCTTAATTAGATAGCAGAAATCGAATTAAGCGAGAGTGATTCAGTTTGTAATGCACATTCCTTGACTCAGTTTAGTGTTTGAGTGTTGATGTATTTCTATCGAGAGTTGGTTTAGGGTTTGAACTGTATAAACAGAGAGCTATTACAATAAAACCAGCCCATTCTTTTGATGCTGCCTGCGTCGCCGGGCCCATCGGATCGACCCGTTGGTCGAGCTCCCGGCCTCAACGAAGGGAATGACAAGCACACGTCAAAGTCTCAGCTCCGGATTAAGTAGTCCGGATGAGGGGTTTATTATGGGGGCAATGTCCCTGGCGGGGACTATCATATCTTGTCTTCGTTGTTTGAGAAAAAAAGATTTTTGAGCTGCACATACTATTTTAGACGGAACGATCAGGTTGTAACTGTGTATCTTTTTGTTGTGCCATAGAAATACACAAATTGCAGTTGTATCGACACATACTACAAAGACAACTCGTCTCTGAGTCAATACACGAACAACAACCAACAAGGTTTCGCCATCCAGGCCTTTGGAGCCCACAGCTCGGTTGAGGGCGGTACCACCGAGGAACAGTGTGAACCAGAGTGCAATTCCATCATTCCGTTTATTATTATCCTATTGGTTGTGGTGGGAGTGACGTCAGTAGTGCAGATGCCCGCGCTCTTGACTGTTTTGAGGTGAGCTTTCATACCAAGTTTGTTGTTTGCTACATTTCTTATGATACTATACTGTTATTGTTTTGTTATTTATTGCTGTATTGAAAGGGATGGCTGATTTATAGGTACAATAATTAAGATACAATTAAAGTCAGATGTGACATTTTCAGCTGAATACAGTGTCTACTTGCTGAAAAACAGCGAACACTGTTAGCGTATTTTCACAAGAACGTCGAATCCACTTTTTGCGAGGGGACAGCGGGTACCAGCCAAGATCTTTGGCCGCAGCATTTGCGAACGGACACCAACTCCTCAGAACTAATTCCGAGAAACGTTCATGCATGAATAGCTCCTCGGTTTCAAATGTTTATGATTGAACAATTATCCGAAGCATATTACTTCGTAGAGAATCCTGTCTCAAATAGTTTATACACTATCAACAACTTTAGAGTTGTACCATGTAAGTTGTTAGGATCAATGTTTGTACAAATCCATTACCCCATGACTTCTTGACCCCGCCTTCAACAAGCAAAGAAAAACTAAACAAAAACACGATCTTCAACACTGTAAAAAACACTGTATTTCATTGTGTGAATGTTTTTAGATCCCAGGTCCACACTTCGTATATATAACAAAAATTAATAAAAAATCTAAAAAGAAAACAAAAACCGTAAGCAAAACAAAACAATCAAACAAACAAACACCCCCAAAACACTTAAAACGTTAATGTAGAAGTGGAGAAGGCCTAGACTGTGTGGGAAACTTATGTTTTCCGCTTACAACCAGAAGGTTCAGATTCCGCTTACAACCAGAAGGTTCAGTAAGTTAATTACACAAGATATTGCTGGGTGGTTTACTAACTAATACACTTCATACCCCAAAAGTTCATTCCAGGATTAAGTGACACTTACTCAGAGACTATAATCTTATTATGACACTACTCAGTGGACGGCTTGATTGACCGATAAGTCAACACTGCCCCCTCCCCTCCCCGATGTAGCGTAGTGAGTGGTTCACATTTTAAAAAGAAATTGTTGATATTCCCCCCATCATACAGGAGCGTTAAAAAGGAGGAGCGCCCATTTGCACTTGGGTTGCAGTTTGTCATCATCAGACTTCTAGGTAAGTTACAAAAGTTGTATCAAATTATGGTGGAGTTAAAAACACCTGGTATCGTTTTAAGGTGGAACAGCCTCTCAAAGCAGTTGTAGTCAACATTGGGGTGAATACAACCTTCAGTAAGCTATGACAGAATGTCCATTAAATAACATGAATGTCCATTAAATAACATGAGAGGGCATCATTATTGTGGCAATATTAAGAGTAAAAGTAAACGTTATTTCCGTGGGATTACTTCAATGGTAGACAGGTTGATAATCAAAGAGCGCAGATTGTTTTGCCAAAATTTTCCTGCATGGTAATTCCTTCAAAACATTCAAGCCTGTACAAATACCCTCTTAATACCATGTACCTGCAGTCGGGGTGTGTCCACGTGCCCACTTCGCCACTCTTACTACCTTTCTTATGTCTATTGAACTACACTTTTCTTCCAAAGGATACATCCCGGCACCTGTCTACTATGGCGCCACCATCGACAGCGCGTGTATACTTTGGCAAACCACGTGCAGCGACCGCCGCGGGGCGTGTCTGGAGTACGACAACGAAAAGTACTTCAACCGATACCTCGGTCTGTCCACAGGGTTGAAACTCATCTCAATGTCCCTTGCAGTCGCTTGCTGGATCATAGTCAGACGTCGAAGCACGAGGGAATGGAACCTGTCCGCGATGTCTTCCACCCGGGATTTGAGCCAGTCCAACGGGTCACTCTCAACGAACCTCGACAACAACGACAGCGCTTCACAACATCAGTCTAACGGCGTCTCTGTTATAAGCAATTTCAAGATGGCGGACACCAATGGTGGTGGGCAACAGAACGGCACATCTTCCATGGGTGGTACTTTTAGCTGATGAATATTTATTGACGTTTTCAAAGCTTCCCAGAATCGGAAACAGTTTAACCCGTCCGTTTTTTGCGGTGCCTTTGCAAATTTGGTTAACAAAAACAGTCAGAAATTAAACTATAGAAAATTAAATTTATATTAAAGGAACCAATTATTTTTCATTGAATTCTACGAGGATTTCAGGAAAATCTGTACAGTATGACGCAATTTCTACCTACGGGATTATGTAAAATAAATTGATTTTTATAATGATTGAGACTACTAAATGTTTTGAAAAAATATATATATAACAAAACAAATAATTACGACCATTCAAGTAAAACAAGTAACTTGTGTGTGCTTCGATTTGAAGAAAGGTGTTCCGTTTTAATGCAAACAAAAAAAAATAATAGAAAAACAACAAATATGTATAAGCAGGACATGACAAAGCGCAATATGATTATGCATAAATAATACTAAACTAGCATTTTAATTTAAATACTCAAATAAAAATGTGTGTGAAATCTCCACCGTAGATAAGTTTATATATATTTATTTTCTTGGCGATGCAGGGTTCATTGTTTTGATATGTTTTGTGTAGCATAGTTGCAAAATTGAAACCCGCCGAAAACTAATGAAAAGGGAAATTTAGTAGGAACAAAAGAGGGCGCTGTGTAGGCCTACAATAATTATTATAGCATGTTTTGATTTAAACTTTGAGTTGAAAAATGGCTCAAACTAAGATTATTTAATTTGATTACTGTGGTGACTCGTATTGTTTACAGAGCCTTGTCAGATGACATCACTATTCTATCGCTCGCCATGAAACAATAATAATAATATAACAAATAATTGTCTAATTAGTTCATTTAAGCGGACACATCCGCCAATAAAGTGCTAAAGGTGATTGAACAAGGAGAAACACCTTCCAGACGGTTTCACTTTAGCACAGGAATTATCAGAACCATTTTAATATCAACTTTATTGATATAAGGGGGTACTTATATAGGCGCATACAGCTGCCACTGTCAGTAGTACCGGGGCAAACCCCTTCTTTTAGCGTTAAGTATCACTGTGTTCGTTCACGTAAATTACACCACACACATTTACGACTGTACGTCCTCTACGAAGGACCAAGCAATAACGGTAAAAGTGTTTTGCTTATAAGGACACGAGTGGCAATACCCGGGACTGTACCCACCCTCTGCCGACCAGAGCTCAAGTCAGGTGCGCTTGACCGCTCCACCACGGCACACCAAATGCCATGCTTGAGCACTTCCACGCGCATGCAAGGTTCTACGTGTGCTACGAAGCCTAATTTTCGCATCCTATATGTCTACAGTACCCCCAGCAGACCTCCTGCATTACTATACAAATTAGACGTCAGTGACAAGGCTCTACGAAGTCCAAGAAGACCTCGGATCAAATGTGAAGTTTTTGGTCAGTTTGACTATAGAGAAATATTTGACCAAGCTTTGCCAAACGTGTTGTTACAGTAGTGGTAAAGACAATATTGAGGATACAGCTCATGTAAAACAACTCTGTGGTAATCAATATATTGTTTAAAAAGTAAATAAATGAATAAAAAGATTTAAATACAGTTTCAATACAGTCTAACCATAATCAATTAAATTGATAGGCAAATGAAAAAGAAAATCCACATCGAAGCCCTGCAGCGTGAGCCGCTGTCAGCACGTGGCTTACTTTAGAATGTCCAGTGTCTTAACCTCACCCATCAGCTCATACGCCATGATATCCGAAGCCGGACCATGCCACACGTCCAATAGAGGGGGTGTCTATGAGCATTGGACAGTGGTTTGGTTAGAAAGGGCAGGACAAAACTCTTCCAGCATCATTTGTGTACAGAATCGATATGCCAATTGTCAATTATAGATGACAACGAATTATAAAACTTATAGTTTGAAAAAAAGGAAAACAAACTATCTTAACCTATGTCATTAGCTCGCAAGCTTGTGCTAAAAACGTACCACTGGGGCGTTGCAATCAAACAGGTTTATGCACGTGTTAAGCGTTTAAAAAAAAAATATAATAATAATAAGCAAATAAAACCCCCCAAAACCAACTTGTTAATAATTTACAGATGGTCATTCTGACATTGAGAAAAATAGTATTTTTAGCTAGTGTCGCCATTAATTAATTTCCCCGGTGATTATGTTTTTCAAGTTGTAATTTGAAAAAAAAGCTACACAATTTAAACTCAAATCACTGCTGATAAAGCTTGTGTCCTCGTCGTGGGCCTGTTTTTTTTCATTTATTTGACGCATCAAAGCTGAGTTCGAACCCATTCCATTATTTTCCATTTTAATTTGAAACTATAAGGGATAAACCAAAGAAGATAAAAATGACATAAATGTTCACCAAAAGAAAGTGTCACCTTTTCTATCAGAAATTTAAATGACACAGTCAACCCTCGTTATAGAGAGAACGTCATACCGCTTATAACAAATACGCTATTGGAGTCCCGAATCCCATTTCTGATTTGTGTTTCTTTTCTTTGTTGTCCTTTTATAGCAACTTTTTGGTTATAAAGAGAACTTAACCGGTCCCAGCTTTCTTGTTATAACGAGAGTCGACTGTTTTATAATGTATTATTGATGGATGTTATTTTTCTATAATTGTGAATTTGTTGTGTGTCGGCAATTTACAAATAATAAATGAGATAAATCTAGAAGTTTCGACGCTTGAGACAATTAACTGAATTTTGATATTTGATTACATAGGTTGTCGATAGAAACCTCATTCCCCAATGTCCGTTTTATGTTTCGGGTGTTTGTTGGGGTCGTTGTTTGTTTCGTTTGTTGCCTGTGTTTATTTTTCGTTTGTTGTTGTTTTAGCTGTTTGTTTTGTTGTTGTTGTTGGGGCTGTTTGCTGTTGCTGATCCAAACCTAACCTTTGTCATAGGCATAAACAAACACACATTCATTTTATAGCAAAAAGTAGAGCAAAGTATTATGTCAAACATCCAGAAAAAGCGGGAACATTATAGCCAATCAAAGTTATTGATTTACAAACAATTGGGTGGCTAAGAACCAATCAGAGTAAAGTAGTGAGGACAAAAAGATGGTGTAAGAGATGAAGGGATGGATCATTTAACCATAAAGGTGGTAATTGCATTCTGGGTAATGCGGGAAGCATGACATGACAGTATCAGAGGGCAAGCCATGTATCAGGGATAATGCAACTAACAATATTTATTTATTAAAACAAAACAATGGTCCTATCAGTATTTGAGGTAACCTACTAACTATAAAGCTTGGTCAATTATAATAGCAGTCTCCCGTTGCATCAAATAGATGATTACATGGTGTCCGCCCAACAGTCCGAAGGTCCGTTAGTCCGAAGGTCCGTTAGTCCGAAGGTTCAATAGTCCGAAGGTTCAATAGTCCGAAGGTGTGATAGTCCGAACGAACACATTTTCCAAAACAGGGGGTTCATTAGTCCGAAAATGAAATAGGGTTCGTTAATCCGAACACTTGATGCGATAATCCGAAGGTTCATTTGTCCGAAGGTTCATTGATCCGAAGGTTCACTGGTCCGAAGGTTCGGTAGTCCGAATTTAGAATAAGGTTAATTGGTCCGAAGGTTCGATAGTCCGAAACAAAAAAGAGGTTCAACAGTCCGAAGGTTCATTATTTCGAATCGACGATCGAACCTTATTGTAAATCGAACCTTCGGAATAGTTAACCTTATCCTATTTTCGGACTAACAGGCCCTTCGGACCATCGGACCTTCGGACTAGTGAACCTTCGGACTAACGAACCTTCGGACTATTGGACCTTCGGACTAGTGAACCTTCGGACTAACGAACCTTCGGACTAACGAACCTTCGGACCGTCGAACCTTCGGACTATCGAGCTGTAACCGATTACATAACCTTATTACGAAATCATTTTTGAACATGCCTTGCAGTGTGCCACGAAGGAAACTTTTTCAATTTATTATCAATTTGGCCAAACAGTTTGCTACTCGACAAACACTTTAACACTATCATCATTATCTTATTTTCAATAAATAGTTTTTAGATGGATTGTGATTTGCCTTTTTGTTTTAGTGTGCACCGATGCGGCCCCTGTTCCCATAATGTAAAGCAGTGTCATTCCATTCAATGAAGGGATTAGAAAACAGAAGACTATTTCAATCTTTATTTGTCCTTCTTCAATCACGCAACAGATTGGATTATTTGTCCAGATTGTTCTTTCTTCTACCTCAGTTTTCAACGACATCGAAAATTCAGAACGGTAAATGACTATTTCATTGAGATCCAAATCCCACGGTGGAACATAATTGGGGAGAAGATGTTAAAAAGCCGTGAAAAACAGTCATTGCCGGTCACTGGCCGTGAAGGGGGCCCTTGAGACACTTACACGAAAGTCAGTAGAATGTGCACGACGTGACCTGGTTGAATAGTGACTGTGAATAGGTTAGATGAATGACTGTGTAAGACGGTCTTTGACTATCGGAGACTGTTCTATTTTCACACCAATTAATAAGATAAAAGAGCCCCCAAAAGTAGGATGGGCGTATCTCGTGTATTACAACTTTCTCTAATGAAGCTGAAGCCGAGGCTAGAGTCTGCCTTGACCAAGATCGAAACTAAGCCGGAAGGGGGAGGGAAGGGAAGGAGGGGCAGGGAAGGGAGGGAGGGGAGGGAGGTTCATTTAGGTAATTCACACAGAGGGGACACCAACACAGCACTGATGTAAATCTAACTTGACTATATATGTATATATATTTTTTAAAGGAACAAACACTAACCGAACACGGCATACGAACGAAGTGTACCCATATGAAGAATAATGTCTACTATTTGAAAATTAAAATGAAGGCAGCATATTTGGAAAACATTCAGTTTTCAAGAGATGTAGCTTGTTCACAAAATTGTGTCTGGACCGACCCGTTTTCGCATCTATCGGAATTTGTTTCGGTCAGTGAAAGCTAAAGCCAGAAATTTGTATTCAGAAACTTGCAGGAACAAGCCACGAGCCAGATAAGTGTCTGATGATACTTCACTTTCGTTTCACGTTGGTAAATCCAACAAACTTTTGAAATAATTGATAATCCGATTACATTAATTTGGACCAGGTCCCTCTCTTTATTAAATAAAATGTATTAGGCCTATACTAAGTTAAGAATTCACAACAATATTATTTCATATCCCTATTTCAGTATGATGCCCTAACCATTGGTCTGTCTTGGGCTTGGTGAGCCCAGCCCAGCCTACTTTGAACCCAGCCTACTTTAAACGTTGCATATTGCAATCCAAGCAGTAGTATTAAAAACTGTTGTAATCAAACACTTCGGTTGAATGTAGGCCACTACTTCAAATTAGCCTAAGGCTGTAGCCTCTCTATTTAGATAAAGTCTACCGATGCGAACTTCATACCAACCAATGTATGGTACTACAGATAGTCTAACTTAAAATGTTTTACATTATGCAAGTGGTAGCAAGCCAAATTGGTACAAAGTGTGAATCGTGTGCAGCGATATCTATGGAGGATTTCGTAGTATGCTGTTACCACAAGGTCAATTTACACAACGGAAGTCCTGGCATGAAATTTCTCGCTGTCTTCGCGTACGATGTAGATGACGATAGGCAAGAAAAACATTTAAGGCAAGGTTTAAGGTTCCTAGATAATGATCATTCCTGACGCGTCCCTGCAAATATTTCCCAGGAAAGCTTATTGTCGCGTGCTCAAAATCACACTGGGAGTTCAATTTGTCTCTCCCTTTATTTCTTTTTTCATCTACTTGCTATGAGTTCAACCATGGGACCCTTTGGAGCCTAAGCGTGCATTGTCAAGAGCGGAAACAAGGCCCGTAATTCGACTTCACAATTCCAAGCACTTTCTTGTCTGAAGTGGGAGGGGAACTGCCATGGCAGAGTCAAGTTTCAGTGTGGACATTCAAGACGTGTCCGGTGGGTGCACGCCAGGGATAAACGTTTATGACGACTCAGCATTTGTACTTCTCTTCTGATTTTGAAGGCAAACCTCAAGTAAGCTGAAGACAGGAAATGAGAACGGCAAATGTCTTGTATGAATTATATATGTGTTTAAATGTATGGGTAAGGTGAGTAGAAGGTTGAGGTTGGAGAAAAATGACACTAAGTATAGAGGACAATTTCTACAAGAAGTTTTGCGTCTCTTATTGGCTGCTTCTGTTTGGCTCTAAGAAGGAGCCAATGATTCTTCATCGCAAAAGGTTGAATAAATAAGTGAGATGACAAAAACTCCGTCAAGAATCAACACAAATATAATTATGGAAACAAAACACAACAATTACAACAACCCCCCCAAAACCAACAAACAAACAAATGAACAAACAAACAACAACAGAGAAAATAAGATCATTTTGCGTCTGTTAGGAGCTGCTTTTGTGTGGCCCCGAAAACAGCTAATGAGAGGGGAACGAAAACGGAAGTGTAAGTACAAGGGAGAGAAGCAACACAATGCCGTAGGAACAACCAATGACAAACGATTTCAACCACTCAAATCCAATCTATTAACTGAACTATTAATCATGTCGTAGAAAAAAAAATTACCGATGTTGAAAGACTACTTCAATAAGGTAAAAGTTTCTAGTTAAAAATATTTACCTAAATATGAAAGTTGAAGACACCCGAAATTTAGTAAAATTAATAAGACTATCATCATAATATAACATCACTGCACCATGGATATTGAATTGCATGAAAAGTGTTACTTTGGCGACTTATTTTTGGAATGTGCATCCATGAGAACAAAATTGTAAAAATAAAAATAATAAATACAACTATATTATGCAAATTAAATTATATTTATCTCGTTCCATGGGCAAGTAAAAACAGTGTACAAGCACATACAATCAACAAACTGTTTAGCCTTCGAGAAAGACTCTGCTATGTTGAAACGTCAACCGCTAGTTTTGTTATGCATTTATACCAAAAAACGGTCCTGTTTAGTTGGTATTAAAGCAGTTTGCAAACAGCTAATTTTATTTTCAAAAAAATAACGACCAAAACATTGACACAAGGAAGGAGTTTACAAACATTTTCCAGCCTGCTAGATAGACAAATAGACAAAAAGATGCCCTTGCAGACACGAAAGAAGACACCCTCTTATCTAGACAGCATATTATGCCATGACTAATAAATTAATACATACAAACAAGTGTATGAACCATTTATAGCAATCAAAAACAGTTACTTTGTAAAAACAAATATTACATGCGTATGTTTTCCCCTTGAACTTTTTGTTGTAAGAAGGTCGTGAATTAATAAAAGCTCATAGGTATGTTTGGTTGAAAAATAAACGGTTAAACAACACCATCAGACAGTTCCTATACTAACGACTAGACAAATTATCCACGTTAAAAATGCAAATGATACAATGAATATGCTAAACGGTGGTGAATTAATTTTATTCAAGTGTTGCACAGCTGTGCAAGTGAACTGGCTAGTTCAAAGCGACAGTACATTTACATGGGGGACATTAAGGAAGCTGGAACCGGGAAGAAAATGAAGGACGATAAGGGAACGGATTGTTTGAGCAAGGATCGCAATCACAAGAAGCAATATCCCGTTTCAGTTTGCACGCCTCCATACTGATTAAAAAAACGATACTCAAAATACATGAACAGAATGTTCGTGTTTACGGGGTCTGGCTCGAATGGAACCGTTAACAGTGGATGACTATAGTGGGGTTTGCCTATTATACAATTTCTTTGAAAAAAACATTGTGTACATTTGTGTAGAAATGTTGAACCCAAGAATGGCCGAGGAAAATGAAGACATAAACACATTTTCGGAAGTCCCTAAATTGATTACCAATACAGGACAATTACCAATGAGTCAGCTCACACCAACGCATATGGGTATGGAGATTCTGTCATTTTAGGCCGGTACCTTTATCAATAAAAAGTTTGTAACAAAATTGTTGGGAAACTATTTTGGGGGAGCTCTGGATATAGTTTCCTTTCACTATCATTGCTTTTACCAAGTCAGTTTCCCTGTTGGGTTTAGTCCTCGGCGCAATCTTTTTTTGGCAGTGAAATTTAAATGAACAGTTTCAAGTGTTACCAGACCCACCCGTGCATAAGCTTCAAGTGACAGCAGCAACCAGTTATCATAGGTGCGGATTGTCGCAATCCATTTCATACAAGAATATTATACAGTCCTGTGTAAGGTTGAGGAGTATTAAAATAACATATTTGAATTTATTCTATGTTTAAATTTAGTCTTGTTCTTCTTTGGTTATCAAGGATGTTGAAACTGACACTGGGTTGCTTGCTTATTTTGATAATTTGAGTTTTGAGGCATTGGACGGTGGGGCATTTTGTATTATTCATTTTGCGGCATCAAAATGTGTACACATATACTTTACTGTATAGATTGTTTCTTCTTGAAAACTTGTCAATAGTTCAGTAAGGTTTCGTAAAGTGATATGGTTGGGAACGTGTCCACCACCTGACCTTGGTGATTTTAACCGGGGGAAAACAAATCCGGATATTCTAACAGACCGAGGACCTCATCGATTCGATTTGTAGTCCGAATAATTGAAGAACAAAGAGATGCAATTTAGCAGGTCGAAAAGAGAAATTAATCTTCTGCAAGTGGTCTTTGGAGTGTGGTCTTGGGGTGGTGTTTAACATATTATTTGTTCAATCACGGAAGAACAGACAATTTAAACCAAGTGGCAATTTTAAGGTGCGTTCAATTGAATCCCGGTGTGGTATCAGTCCTTGCTCTTCTGAAATCCACCGTTGTCTGACACAGTTGATTCTATGATAAGCCCACAAGTGCTTCCATAAGTACTGATGAAGGTGCCAAGGACAAACAAATTGATGCTTCCAATTAACACACTGATCACACAAGTAGTTCATTTACGAGGTAATGATGAAGAGAAATGAATAATGGAAAGCAAGAATAATTACCATTGTTTAAAACCCTCCACAGCATGGTGGACTTAAAACAGTTTTTAAATAAAAAGTCAGTACTCCGCATTATTTTGTTTTAATCTGATAAAAATCCACATTCCCCAACTGAACCTAGTCAAATAGCATGCCAACTGTCTTGTTACCACCGGGATACCACCGTTTTTACTGAAAAAACAATACAACAATGACCAGCTCTCCCGGTTTTCCCCTAGGAATTGTAAAGCAATTACTTAAACTTGGACCTAATTACCACTAAGGTGAAATTAACCATTTTGTATAAACTATAAATAGAGACAAAAATTGGCAAATTTCAAAGAAATTTTTGCAGTTTTTTAAATTTAGTCACAAGGGTATGGTTTGGGCGATTTAAAAGTGATTGTGTTCTCCCCCAAAATGTATTACACGCAAATATCAAACTGTCACTTAAGAGCGGGGGTTTAGCTGTGATTTTGTTTGATGCTGTCATGGAGTGAAGATAATGCTTTGAGTTAGTCAGCTTTGTGACACCTAGCTGACTGGAGAGGCAACATGTCATAGAGTGTAAGGCAGTGACCATTTTATCCATCGAGTATAAATCACTGGGCCAAGCATACAGGTTTTTAAAAGATCTACATTACTGTTCAGATTTTAATTAACTACTTAAGGGAGAATGCAGCTCTAATGACTTTAACGAAAACCATTTTACTTTTCAGATAAAGTAGTTATTTATCACTAAATCAACTTATTTAAATTTATGGAATAAGTCCACATCTTGATACTATGTAACCCATCCAGAAGAATTTACTGAATCTATTAAGTCGGCTTAATGCCACTTTCAGAAGGTCGTTTATCGAGTATCACATGAGTGTGACTTCTTTGGTTTAAGAAAGTTGTCGTGCAAGATGGCAAGATGTATCAGGACAAGTCGACATCTAATTAGTTTGATTATAGGTCGACTTGGCGAGACACTTCTGTGCTCCCTGGAAGTCCTTATGTAACACATATGGCATTAGCCATTCAGAGCTGTCGATACAAAACTTCACACACATGACGTCAATAAATGAGACAAAACAACTTCAAGTAGGGGTCAACCATGGCCCACCATGTGCGCTCCGCTACACGCATTTCTATTGGTTCATCATCATCGTCAATTCGTGGCAGAATGACGTCGCAATGTTTGTTCGTTGCTCGCTTGGTTTTGTTGTGTACAAAAGGAACCACTCTCCAGCACATCATTATTGAAAGGTTAAATAATCACACAAACAATATGGAGATTTAGTTATCACGATTGTTGTTGCTTTATTGGAACCAAATAATGACTTGAAGCGATTTAATCAAGTTATATTACTTCCATCAAATACACACAAAAGTATTATTAACATATTGCAAGTAGTAAACAGAAGGGAAATCTATATTACATTGGCAGACATATTTTAACAAGTTTGCTCCGAGCAAATACGATCTGTTTAAGTGTGTCGAGAAAACGCAGAAGTTTCTTACAATCTGAAGTTCAGTAACATCCTCATTGCGGGTCTAGCTTTGATCTAACTTATTGGTTTAGGAAACACATTGGTTTTATAAGCAGCTTCAAATCGACACTCCCCTCAATTCACATTACCAACAAGTCGTCTTTAACATATATTTTGTAAAATGAATGAGAAATCATTAGGGACATGTATTTACCTCAATCCAAAAATATCATCACTTTTTTCATCACCGCACCATTTGGAGTACACTTCAAAAATGTTGTGCTTAAATCGACACAATGGGCGTCGTCACATAATAGATAACCCCCAAATACTCAAAATTGATACCTCGGGTGTTTAAAGGCATCGTACACGTTTGGTAATTACTCAAAACAAATATTAGCTTAAAAACTTACTTGGTAACGAGCAACGG
>JAUELU010000026.1:8036752-8048099 GCA_032357145.1 Evasterias troschelii | reverse complement strand
ACAAGCGCGTCTGCGTCACGCCACCATCAGCCCCACACAAAAAGGGGCAATGTTCCATCATTTTGCCAACCAGTGGTGTAAGTGCGCACGCGTAATGTGCATTTTAAATATTTCATGGGAAGGGTCTATTGATTGACCTTAGCAGGTTGAAAGTGTTAGTTCGCTGTGAAATTTGTAGCAGCATCAAGTGTATGCAAAGTATAGTTTATAAAGACAAATCGATTGTATTTGTTTTTAATATATATATTTTTTTCAAAGTTGACATTGACTCATCTTCCAGCGCCTGTGTACATACGATACATGCATTTCGAGCAAAAACGCGAAAGTATGTTTTTCGCTTTAAAACACAACCATCTATCAGAGATCTTTAGGCAAACAAATAGGGCGATGCAACTTTTAAGGTGCGAATGCAGTGGTCGTGCACTTTTTGATATATGTAGAGCGACACCCAGACGTTAGCATTAAATATTGAAAGGAATCCTAATTACCAGTCACATCGTTGTTCATAAATCCGTGTACGATTCACAGAGATGGCTTTAAGTTGATAAATCGATAATTTAGTTTGTTCAACAATGGTTTGTTTAGATAATTGTATGAATATTGTTCCCTCGTTATTAGATCCACGCTGTATATAAGTTCTTGTTAAAGTAAGAATGAATCTGGCTATACTCTTGTATAGTTTGGGCCAAGGCTCGTGTACTATGCCGTACATTATTGTGATTTAAACTGCAGGCTTCTACCGTACCGTACCGTACATGCATGATAGATTTTTACATCCACAGAGCAATTTTGACTTTAACAAAAATAGAGGGGGGGCATCTTTCAAAGATAATGACGTGTTTTTGTTTTGTGTTTGTCCCTATATGAGCCAATATACTTTGTTTGATGTTGGTTGGTAGTCTAGTAAAAGAAATATGTCGCAGGTTCCAATCCCACTTTGAGAATAAATTATTTCATCCGTAATTCCATTATACGTTAATGAAAGTCCCGTGTTATCGTCTTCGTTTTTAATGTAAGATAAAGGAGCTTCTCTTGGGATACGTCCGAATTCAATCAAATAATGCTTCGTAAGCGCAATGAAACAATCTCTCGTGAATGATTTCACTTTTTTCTAATATGTCCTAAAATACCGAATTTGTTCCAACTCTGTTCCTTTACTCAAAACTTTGCGATGAATTTGAAGAGGAAAATTACTTCCGGGTACCGGGTTTGAGTTTCTATATTCTGCAACATGGTCGGCACCCCAAGGAATAGTTTAAATTATATTGAAACCAAGCTATCACGCTAACGATGAGGTCTCAATCCATCGTCGTGAGCGTTTCTAAACAACTAGAAGGGCTGACCCCTCAACCTTCCAATAGAGTATAATCTCTCTAATTTCCCGTAAACTACTCGAAAAATGGAAATACAACATGATATACGATATGCTAATTTAATCTACGATCAATACAGAATGTCAGTAAGACTATCTACAACAGGGAAGAAACAGTCCCCTCTTGAGCTTGCTTGGGATGGGGGGGGGGGGGGGTATCTCAAGCAACCTGTCTGATCAGCCCGTAGACCGATCAATCAATGCTTGTAAGTACGAGTTGATTTCGGTGTCCATGGACAAGACGATAGTCACTCTCTGACGTTTAATCTCAACTGCCTCTCCCCCCTCCGTATAGCTCAGCAAAGCGACGGCGTTTTTACATCCCAAACCCATGGGTAAATTTGCGAGAAGGGACGGCCGACATTGACAGTGATCCATACGGAGAGGAAGTGCAACATGACGTTTAGAATAGTTGGAATCTACCGACTCAGAGGACGATGGATAAATCATGTGTATTTCAGGTGTTTTAATGAATTTCAATGGGGCAATTAAATATCAGAATCAATTGGCCGACACGAAAGTCTCACGGCTCGTCTGTCACATGAGTTGAGATATCTTGCCTAGGGCCCGTTTTGTTTTAATTTGCGCAGCTCAAATTCCCAATCATTACCTATAATCTTAATTCGTACTGAGTTACCAATCTTATGCATAAAATGCGGTTTAATTGATTGCTATGTCCCCCATTTACAATTGATCTTCTGTTGTAGCAATCCACTCAAATGCATTTTTATTATTACAACCCTTAAGCCACGTTTCATACTTCAAGAAGCTCTTGACCAAGTTACAGTTACGCTTAACTGTTTTGTTCTCCCCACACGACGACAACTGAGTACGTTTAATTGCTTTAGACGCAATGATAACTGGATAGCATTTCCGTTTCACAATCAATATTGCCGCGTGTGATTGGTCAATCAATTTCAGAGCTACACTTTTGTTTATCTGCAATGGCGCATGTTGTTAGTGAGCCATTACGTAGCCTCGTCACCCACAGGTTAAAATGGAACAGTATAAGACAAATAAATAAGGAACCTTCCAATATAATACAGGCGTTATGAATCAGCGGACTCGTGGCCGTCAAACCTATACAGCGTGAAGACGTGTTGATGTGAATACAGTCTTAATAAGGAACGGTGGTTTCTGTTTACCACCCCTTGAGACATTTTTTTTTTTTTTTTTGAAAGCAGGTATAGCAGAAAGCGCATGGAACAATTGCTTCAACTTAAAGGGGGTCTGCTGTACTTTCTTAAGAAGCAGCGTACCGTTAATCCAAGATGGATTCGTCAAACAAGGCATTCAAATTAACGTGTATTCTTGAAGGGGTTTACGGTCTATACGTATCTTTTCGAAATAACAAATAATATTACGTAGAAAAGATGAAACAAAAAAGTATGGCAAATAAGGGAGGATATTTAATGTAGTGTAAACTAGGAGTGTGCGGCTGCCAGATAGAACAAAGTCTTGTAGAAGACAGCCTGTAGACGAACAAACCACAAACAAGACAAATAAGAGGGCGTTCAGACGCAGTATTAACTCATGGTTCAACCCGATCGAGTTCAACTCTGTATGTCTGAACGATTTTGATGTTAGACCAAGTCGGGATTAACCCTGGAAGGTTAGACCGCCAAGCTGTTCCTGTTTTGTTGAAACCCAAGCTATATGTATAGTTTAACATACAAAGACTATGACGCTAAGGAAAGTGTTCGTTACAAGTTATTTATAAATTATATAGCTTACCCTTTAAATAACCTCACAGCCTGCTCTGGAATTCGCCCTTTCTTAGTACTGCCTTTGAAGTAGTATCATGAATTCCTTTGCGTCGAGGCTGTTTCAAGAAAAGTGCACACAATTATGTTTAGCATTGGTTTGTTTTGTCAACTATGTAGACTGTTAAAACGTCCGAGTTCCCGTTTTATCTGATTATTATTACATAATATATATTTTTTTGTTTTACCGCCGGATCAAGCAGGACAAATTCGGAGTCTGGCTGCTCTTAAGACTGGTCCTATCTCTTAGCGTTGCCTAGGCCTACCTAGTCCTAAGTTGGGAAGAGTTTTGTGAAATCCACCCCAGGAACTTGAGATATACGGTTCGGTAAAAACGTAGGCATATTTAAACTGCCATGAGGAAAAAACGGTCCCGAGCCTCCATGGATTCGGTTCCGTTTCAGTTCTGCCCAGAAGTTAAGCACTTGTATTGGAATCGCACTTCCCTGTTGGAATTTGTAGCAAGGTAACATAAATCCCATGTTCAAGATGCTGAAACATGCCAATGAATATTGTATAAAATGTGCAATGTCTGCTACATTATCGGCGGCACCTTAAAAGGAAAGATTTGATCTCAAATCGTAAGTTGAAAATGTTGCTACATGGCACGATCATTTTGTTGTTTTGCTTCATTTTACTGTATGTTAATTGTACAGGGCTCCATGTACACCTGTGTTATTCTCACTCTATTCATTAGTATTATTGAATGTACATTGGGATACTTTGCTTATGACAGTATATAAATAAATTTACTTTGATTGTTTAATTGGTTTATTATTTAATTGATTGTTTAATTGATTGATTGAACGATTGATTGACGTTATCTGATTCACATCAACCATGTACAAACAAAATAGCATTATGCACAAAGTTTGTTAATTTATCGTTTTGAAAAATCACCCTCTGCTTTAACTCGTCCATTCAGAGATTTAAAAAAAAAATGCAGCAAAAGGTGAAGAAGGGGAAGAAAATATATATTTTGTCGAAAATTGGACAATGCAATTTTAAATAATTTGTGAATAACAATGCATACTTATCATGTTTAGGGGTTAAACTAATGAGGTCATAATGAGGAACTTGCGTGACACGGCGTTTGCACCAAAATGCTAACACTGGGCATTTCAGCTGAGTGGGAGGTAACGATCTGGACTCAAATAGAATCGATGAAAAATACATTAGGGACAAATTCGTGTACTTCAGAGTGCAAGAGACTTTCTGTGATTCGGAAATGATATTTTTGACTAGTTCAAGAGCACTCTTGTCTTCCAGAGGTTGTGTGGTTGTGGACATTTGTTTTTTAAGAATAATTTTGCTGAGGTAAACTTGGCGTTCCCCTTTTTCACGCAACATAATTCTAAGCAAAACATTCTTAAAAGTGCTATTTCGTTGACCATCTCTACTTATTTATTTGTTGTTGTTATTATTATTATGTTTATGTTTACCCTTTTAGAAAAAGCCGCACAAATAATAAACTTAGTATACATGGAGCCTCCTAAATGTTTGAATATACTTGCACCCTTTTCTATGATATATGATGTATACGTTCACCCTCTTCAACATTTTGACCAACAATCAAGTCCTAAAAATATACTATTGTCCCGGGTATGCTGCCCCAAATAACTGCTTTAAAGTTCAGTTGAAACTGTATTAATCAATAGCTGTGAAATTATACTGTTACTGTTTATTCTTACACATTAATCATTTAGACGATGGATTTTTTACCGCTATTCTGCAAAATTTGAACGCAACTCGGCAACGTAAATTGCGTATCGATTACCGCATGTTTAATATAAAAAGTTCCCCGTTTAAAGACGTGGAGCGTAAAATGAATAGCGCATGACTTACGTAGGTCGCTGGGTTTCTTTATTAGGCGGCAAAATCTCTTTCGGACAAACCGGTAGTGTATACATTCTGTTATGTTTTCATTCACTTGTAGTTAATTGTTGTTTTTTCTTTGTATTGGCGTGTTTTTTGTGTGTATCATTAAGCTATATTGTTTGCTGCGTGGCCGAGCGGTCAATTGCACCGCACACAAGCTCTGTTGTTTTTGATCAGCAGAGTGTGGCTTCGATTCCCGGTTTTCATTTCAATTCAATTTAATTCAGATTTTGTTTACAATAAACATATCAAGAAATAACATAATAATAATTAGGGAAATGGAGGCAAACCTCGATAAGCAGGTGCTTGTGTTGGGGACGCCTTATGTTTATAGGACAAGAGACTGGACAGAAAATAGACAAAACGGGAAAAGGGACAAGAAACAAAAACACGGATACAAACAATCAGACAATTAACAATTAACATGGTAACGAGTAAATAACGATGACGTAAAATAAAAATGTACTCTAAAATGACAATTGTTTCCTAAAGCAAGGCGCATAACTAATAACATTTATTCGTCCGTCGGATGGAACGTACCTAACGCTGCCATTCCGCATGTTATTTAAAGCCACTGGACACTATTGGTAATTGTCAAAGACCAGTCTTCTCACTTGGTGTATCTCAACATACGCACAAAATAACAAACCTGTGAAAATTTGAACTCAATTGGTCGTCAAAGTTATTTTGAGTAATTACCAGTAGTATCCACTGCCTTTAATGCACGTAAAATAACCTAACCCATTACATTTATCGTAGAGAGAAGGGGTTTCACGGGTATTCCTGGCATGGTGTTGCAGCACTATGCGCCACCTCATTGTGTACATGTTTCAAGATATTGTATTATGGTTGCTTCGTCTCATAATAATCATTCTTTATAAGCTCCACAAAACTTGATATTTCAGAGCCAGGAGTGTCACTTAAGACATGCATGGCCATTGTAAATGTTTACTATAAATGTTATATTACACTTGCTATTTCCAGTTGTTGCAAATGATATTGTCAGGCAGAATTTTAGCTCGATTTTAAACCACGAATTTATAATGTATGTTTGTGAAATCGATTCCGTATGGCGATGTAATGTTTGAAACTGTACTTATTTGTACCTGTTGTTTAGTCTTGTACCGCGGTCGTGATTTGGTTTCGTGATAGTCAGGGTGCTAACGAAATTGTGAGTCATCGAAAGGTAGTGATGTGTAACTTCGTTACAGCCTCGACACCAAGACCTAATCACCAAACGGGAACATAGTGTTTAATTTCCGGAGGGTGAATTTGACAATCAAACGTCAGTCTCAAGTGCGATCCATCAACTCCACCCACCCTCCCTTTCGCCTTCATTGATCGTGATCACCACCCACAACCACTCTTATCTGTCCAAGAACTATATATACCCCCAGATGAAGAAGACGATACATTATAGACACGAACTTGACCGCCAATAAAAATAAATCATCTATCCTTTGTTTTCGATACGCTCCTTTAGCAGAATTGCTTTTTTGTTCCGGAGGATTGCGCCCGATCAAGTCGTGCGTAATGGCTGGATAGGAGCACGTGTAACTCGCTCTTCAGGCACGGGCGGGCGCCACGATGCTGGGGGGAAAAAAGTGAAAAATTAAATGCGCGGTTTAATAATTCCTCGTTTGTTTCACACCTATCGTTTTCCCGACTCTTGCTCCGGACACTTGCTGTGTAAGATAAAAAAAATAATGATAATAATAAAATGGTTTGGTCGTCTTGTTGTGGGATATTTGAACCTTCGGCATTGAGGGACAGCTGCGTTCGGTGCGAATTAGTTTGTATTGCCATTAATAATTAATAAACTCGTTTTCAAGTTAACATCCACATTTGTCTTTGTGGGAAATTCCTTTACATGAAAACGATCGTACAAAGTGCTAGCTTATTAGAGTTGAAGATTTTTACTTTCATAATGGCCATGACACCATTAGTTCAAAAGTCAGCTGAACAAGACTTAAATAAATTGATAAACTGGCAACCGTCCTCCCAACAAAAACTGACAAATGGTCTAGATACCACAATAATTGAATCACGTTTCGAATCGGGTGCTGAAGAGATTTGTTTGAAAAAACAAGTAAGGCCTATAACGTTATTAATTAGGCCGTCCTTCACTCCATGTTGTATTGTCAGTAATTTTTGTGGATAAATTCAACGTAAGCGACGCACAACAGTCTGTGTCTATTTTCGAAACCGCGGTTTGGTAGCCGGTTGTAATTTTTGAAAAGTGCATATTTGGTTGTGGTCTCCATACAAGCAGGCGGTTCCTATTAAGCCGGAGCCGGAAGCCCACATACATATTATTAGCAAACTGACTTGTCCGCGCATCAGCGAAACAACTTTGAAGCCGGCAGTCAATGTTGCAACAGCCAAAACTAAGAAGTAACTATAACTAAATAAATAAATAGTAAACTTGCGGGTACAATCACGTATTAAATCTCTATTGTGTATGTATTGGCTCTGAAAAGAGCCGGTTTTTTTTAGCCAAACTTAACCTTATAACAAAACATTCAGTCTCACTCTAAGTTCTACATGGTAGTACCCATTAAAAGATTTGTTCGTCTTTCAGATGGGAATTAAAAACCGTAAGTCCCGTGTGTTGTCAACTTGCACTTATCACTTATCTCAACACCCGTCCTATTATTTTATTTAAAGTTTGTTCAAGCGCCTCGTTCGTGGTTTGTACGTTTGCTATAAAACACTAACAGTTGCGTTATAATGTGTTGATATGATGTGCATGTTTTGAGTTTTTTGAACATTCAATACACAAATGCTCATTTCTTGAGGAAGATGCGATCAATTTGTTGACAGTGGCATACATGCTTGCGAGCACTTCCCCAAGGCGAGTATACGTGCGTGCAATTTGCTTCCTCCGAGAGGAGACTACTATTGTGGTAACCGTGAGTTCGAACGAAGAACTTCTCATTATACACCACTGTCCACACAACGCGTAGTCTTACTCTCCAGGGATGATTTCGAGCTCTGAGGGAATCGCTGAAAAACGGACCACAGGAAGTACACCCGTCGACGGTCTCAAATTTCACGATCTGCTCCACTTTTGGTCACGTGGGTCGACTTAAAGAGGTCAAACAGTTCCCATGCGATGTGCCAGTCTTGATCGGATGTTGTTGCATGGATTTGGAACAGTTTAGAGTGCGCTTTAAAACGCTGCCCGCGGAATTGTAACGAAATCCGTAGATATATGTTTGCAATTATAAGTGAATGGTAGCCTTTGGCACACACATTGAGAATTCACACACTTCCTCTGGTTCTGTTAATGCAGCTTCACCCAAAATGTTCAATTCACAGAGCAAATGTTTTAGTTTTCATGTCTCGTGACATTTTGTTCCCTCCTAAACGTCGAGATGAAATTGTGACTTACACACCCCCAGGAAACCTGTGCCCAGTGCTTGAGCAAGCTCTCGGCAATGTTATCAAAGGTGAAAAGCGGCCTCTAATGGGTCTGCGTCGAGTTGGGTGAATCATTTTACCTCTTAAGACTACCGCTCCTGGGCATTGAACATGACAGTAAAAACGAACAGATGCAAATGTTTGGTACCTTTCTTTGCTCTGATGAAAGAAGGAAACAAAGCAATAACGAATAAACTTATTTTTTAAATTTTATGAATGAAAAAATAATAAAATAAAAACAATCAAATAGCCTTAACTGTGCAAATATCGCGTGAATTCCAACGAACGGAGGACCAACTGGGCAGATTATATTGAAGTAACGCACGTGGTCACCCAAGCTACTTAAACGTGCACAAGTTCTCGCAAGACTTGCACTGGTTATTGCGTGGGCTTAAATCAAAACACTAGAAAATGTAATAACACATTTCAATTGTATTTATGTACCGGCGTACCAGCTTATAAAATTGACAACAAACAAATTAAAGTCAAATGTTCGACAGTAATGTCAAAGGCTGTTTTAGAAAAGGTACCACGGAGGTAGAAGTGCAGACCGAGATTAGACATGTCCTATGCTGTCAAATAGAACAAAAATGCGCAACGTAGCCAGCAATATATACAGCGCAAGACTTATGGGTATCGAACATTTCTGGGACCAACTTCTTTCTCGGGGCCGATCGATCTCGCCGCGCCATTTTTTGTTCATTAAATTAATGTGCCAGAATAATAAAGCCTTTGGCCGATTCACTCTACGCGCCCACTCAAGTATAGCCCGCAAAAGAGGCATCAAGCCAAAGAGCAAATCGCCCCCTCTTACTATTCTTTGATCTTGTGATATGTTTGATAAATGTACGCAGTTGAGAGAACGTGTTAAAACACGATTCATTTGAAACGGGATCGCGTCAAAATACGTATGATTTTCAATCACAAGTAACCGTCTTACAAGCGCCATACAGCGCTCGGAAGTAGTTACTTTTGGGAGCCAATCGGCGTTATTTTCAGTACATCCCAACCAGGGGCGCGTTTTCGCGGTCGTAACCAATAACTGTTTCGGTCAATGGCCAGTGATTAACCAATGGCATGGTTCAACCGAAACAGTTATTGGTTATGACCGCGAATACACGTCCCTATGTGGTTAGTGACAAGGGGTATGGAGACGACGCGCTGCTAATGATAGAGTGGCTGATTTTTGGACCACTTTGGTGCCAGTTCATACGTTGCTTTAACACACAAATAAAACACACACAAACGGGCTCAATTATTTGAATATGCGCGAGTTTTGGACTGTCAATTGAAAGGGTTGAAAGAGGTACCCCCTCTGTCCAGCAAACTGGCATCTCAGCTTGCAGATTTAAAATTTCCATTGGCCATTCTTGATTATACCGGGTCACCTGGTACTACAACTGCGAACACAAATAAAACACCCGGCCCTTGGGGAAAAGGGTGGTCAACAAATCATGGTTATAGCACCGAGCAGGTGTAAGCTTTACTGAAAGTACCACGGCCTTTCTCATATATGTTGTATGCACTATGTTGGCATGAAAACCTTGATGGAAACATTGATGCCAAGCTATTGTTATCGGTTGAACAGGCAATGCATTGTTCGTTGGGATAAATGAAGCATTGTACTTTTTGGAGCGAATAATTTGATACATGTACCCTAAGGTTCAAATCTATAACATTTGTAAAAGTATACTTTTAATACAACTAAATCAATACGAGTGAAGGTAAATTCTCAAGGAACTAATTAGTTTAATGCATCACTTCATTTTCAAGTGAGAACAAAATTGAACGCAGAAACAATTTCCTACTAGCACGTGTGTGGTATTTCAAGCAGTTAATACACATGGTTATGCTTGCAAATGCATATGTCACATATTGATGTTTTGTGTAACGATTGTTAGCTCTTTCGGGTTGTGTTGATATTTTATAGTGTCTCACCTTACACCTAATCCTAACCCTACCATAACACCCTAACCTCTAAACTGGTCAATTCAGACGTGGTATTATTTCCAAATGCATAGGGCCTGTGTAATGTGTTTTGTTTTTACCTTGAAGGTAGCAGCCCTACTGCAGATCACACACACAAAATCACAATATATTTAAAAACTAATTATTTGCGATTGTCTATTGTTCATTGTTTGTATAGCCTATACTCATATCAACGCAAACAAACATAAAATATTTCAGTTGTTTGAGAAACTTTGTTCAGCCTATTGAGCTGCATTCACACTACAGCCCACGCTTTCGTAAAAATAAAAATAGTAACAATAGCTTGCTCAGATGAAAAGTAATAGTTCTGTATTTACTATTATCAATATAAATATATACAGATATATCTCCCCGATTTATGTTGCTATTGTTTGATATCTGCTGGTGGCCCTCGGAAGAGAAAATAACTTTTAAAAGATTTAAAAATATGTTTTGACTTATATAACACAACTACAAACATCGCATATTTCTTTTGACAATCGGCAACAGCTATACCCTGCAGATAAGTAGCGAAATGAGATATCATAGGAGGATTAAGTTTCTGTATGAGAAGAATGTGCAATGTATGCTATAGAACAGATACATACTAAATAGTTATGCTTGCAAAAGCATACCTTCAAACACCCCATGTTCTATTTAAATGGTCTATACGTTTGGTATCACCCTTAAAATTAAAGGAACATTACATAATTGGTTTTTGCTAACAAAACAGTGAAAGCACTTTATATAATACACCATATACATAAACTGACAAACGTGTAGAAGTTTGAGATCGATCGACCATCTGGGTAACGAGAAAATAGTGAAAAACTGATTACACATTTGCATGTGTTATATAATGCAAGAATAAAACGCTCATGAGCGATAAATTCCAATCGGAAATTAGTTTTATTTATTTCTCATCAAATATGGCATTTCAGAC
>JAUELU010000026.1:7814076-7825005 GCA_032357145.1 Evasterias troschelii | reverse complement strand
TTATTTGCCATAACAGTACAAAACAAAATACAAGACAATATACCCCGAGATGGGCAAGGGACAACAAAAGCAAATACTTGCTATGATCCGTAGATCTGTTGCCCCACATCTGGGTTACACAAGAATGTTTTGAAGCCATATTGTCAACAAAACAAAACAAAATTGCCTTTTTATATTTTTAACCACTTACAATTTATGAAGAGTAACTTTTTCAAATTGGGCAGCCCACTCGTAGGGCATGACAATTAGTTTTTAACTTGTTTTGAAAACCTGCTCAAAATCTGTATTTTAAGCATAGAGCTTTGCGGTATAAGTTTTTCATTATCTATTAGATATGCCCCTACCCTAAAGCTCCCTCCAAGCCTCCCCCCACCACTTGCTGAAGGTGTAAATTATTTATGAGCCCCCTCTAAAGATGGCAGCACCATCAGAGTTGCATGTTTTTCACCATGAAAACTTGTTTGTTTCATAAACGGATTCCCCTTGTGTACATGTATACATGTAGTAAGAGATCACAATAAATTGATCTGTTTTGTCTGTGTGGTTGGCCATTTGGCTGACCAAAGACCCTCCTGGCCAAAACATGAGCATCAAGCCCCTTTTCATTGTGCCATGCCCTTTCTTTATGTGCGCACTTTTGTACTAGGCTTACACTGTGTAAAGTGTAGCCCAAGCACACTATGCAAAAACATGGAGTTTTCTAGTGGTCATTGAACCACGGCCCTTGTACTGATGACTTGACTGTAGGTAGGTGCTGTGGTTCTGCTGGTCTTTATATTAGTGGTCATGTGGTATGCTTGGGTGGACGCAGATAATTTGCTTTGCTGGATTCTTTTGTGAGATGAGGGCTGGGGGTAGGTACATGTACAATGTACATGTACAATGTACGTATTATTAGCATCAGCAGCTCTAGAAGAGAGCGTCTTGTTTTGAGGTTTCCGTAGATTGTAGGGGGCAGGGAGGGACTGGTGAGTGCATTGTCTTTTTGTTGGTGTTCTTATCTGGGTTGCTCTGTCGTTCACTTGGCTGCTCAGGTGAATTCCAGGTGAAAATCATATTAAGGAGGAACCCCTTTGTGAAATAAGTGAGAATGAGTGTTATGTACATTGTACATTACATGTAGGTCAATGACCCACAAGTGTGTGCAATTTAGAAGGAACACGGCTATACCAACAATGGTCAAATACATAAATTTATGTAACGTGCTGTCTTGATTGCAGGGTAAATTGCCAGTAATTTTCCTATTCCAGAGGTTATCCATTTGGTTCATGATGACAAAAAACACTACATGTAGCTCCTGACCACTATTGTTTGAATTGATTTTATGCCTCTTCCCCCCCCCCTCTTTTTCCCAAGTAAATATTTGCACAAAAAGCACTTTCAATTTTAACTTTATACTTAAGTATGTTGTGTATTATTTTACTGCTGACTATTTGACTGTAAATTAATGTAGTTAATTTTTTTGTTTATAATGTCGATACATACTGTAGCAATTCAGTTCCCTTTAAGACATGTCAAAGGATGGTAGAAATGTGTCAGTTTAACCTCAATTAAGGTAGGTCCCCCCCCCCCCCTCCAACATAACTGTGGTTACATCAACCTCACATCTACCTTAAAGTGTGACAATCACAGTGTAGTTGGACTCCTTCCTTCACTGTGGTTATGGGTCTCAATTGCTTCTAAGTGCTTACTGATTGGTTTGATCAAGCTACAGGCACGTTCTCCTCCCCTCCCCTCCCCCTATGCCCTAGATCCTTCAAATCCAGCTCCGCCTGCCTCCTCTGAAGGTGTGATATCCCCGATTGCTTGGTTTAGGACCCCCTGTGAATGCTATTGTGTCGGGTACTAGTCCCTGACTGGGAGAGGTTAACGAGGTACTGGTAAATTAATGCCCATGGGGGCCCAGACTAATTTATATTGGTACATGTAGACCTTGAAGCCGTTGGGTTTTACACAAAATGCACAGTTTTGACCATATGTGGCGTGCTGTAATTGATGGAGTCTGAAGTTAGCATTGCTTTATTACTTAGAATGTCAGATTTGGGTTATAGTTGAAGCAATACGATAAATAGGGACACAAGCCCACCTTAACCTTCCATAGTAATTTACATGATTGTGTTAAAGGAAAGGAGCATCGGTGAAAGTAGTTTAATATGACGTATAAATACTATTATATTATGATATGATACTGGTACTAAAATCAAGGATGCCTCATAAGTGAAATTAATCACTGTAGCTCGCATGCATTCTTGAGGAAACCTGCAAACAAGGGTTGGTGCTACATTTATGTGAACCACAAACACTGGGGTAAACCCTCTACTCTTCCACGATAAGTGTTCTGGGTTCTTTTATAACACTTTCAACGCTTGCCAGAAGCCCTCTGGCTTAATGCCCCATCCGAAGGACAAGACACAAGTGCCACGACCGGGACTCGAACCCACACTCTGCTGATCAGAAATACTAGAGCCTCCCCGGTGCTCTTAACTGCTCAGGCATGACATGCAACAAATTGCATCGAGGATAAAGAATATATTTTACCCTTTCACCGATTTGTGCTAAGTACCATAAAAGACACTAGTTCTTCTTCTGAGTCCAGTGCGGACAAAATCCACAGTCATACTACTGTACTTGGATGGGATTCAAACCAACCATCTGCCAATATAGAGCAGATGTCTTGCCACTGGACCACCAAGCATGCCCGGTGACATGAGACCTTTACAGTATCAGCAGGTACCCAGTAAAATTAAATGATGTAATAGTTGAATGGTGAATGAAAAATATTACTGTAGGCCTTAAAGAAATGAAAGCAGTTGATTGATACTCCCAAAATGATCTGTTTTGTTGTAGCTGTGTTGTCATAGATCAAAGATAGAAGGTTCAAATTGCTCATATCCTTTGGGAACACCTGTAGACTTATTAAAGGGAAGATATATGGTAATCACTCTTAAAATTAATGGCAATAAAAGACTTTGATTTGAAGTACAGCAGCGTATAAGCATTTTTGAGAAACATTTCACTTTGAAGTAATGTGGCTATGTAAAAAAGATGGCAGTTTTGATGCCCCAAAATTTGAATCTGATAAGCGTTACTGTCGGAAACGTTTCTCAGATTGAGTATTCCTATTAAGGGATTATTTTTCCTTTGTGGACATGTTCGCTCCGGATTTGGCATTATCTCAAAAACATAACCACCTTTTGAAATGAAATTTACACAGGTTAGTTTAAAATTGTGTGATATTTATAATGAATAAAACAATTAAACGGTTCAAAAACCAAAATAAATACTTTGCCTTTAAAAGAGCAGCAATTGTTTCTGACTGTAATTTTAAGGCTGCGCTAAAAAAATAGTGCTCTCTCTTCAGTCATAGCTACTGGAGGTTTAAAGACAGCTGTTCACAAGGGGCTCATTGTGTATGTTCATGCCTCAGTGGATCTTAGCTTGTAGAAAGATTTCAGTATAAGTGGAATTTCTTTATTGAGAGGGCAGGGCCGTTTTTAGTTTTCAAAGGATACTTCCATTATAAAGTCTAAGGGAAACTTTTAAAACGACACAAATGCTAAGATGAGGGCGCAAGAGGTCAGGGCCTTCTTTGCCTGTAATTCCAGGACTGGTTGTCTTTTGCTAGATGTTATCATTATGGTGCTTACCATTTCGTGTTGTAGTCCTAAGCCACAAGGGAAACTGACTAGGTAGTTTTTAATTTAAATTTGGGGTGAGCAAAGCAAAATTGACTAGAACAGTATTTTTGATTGTGCTCTTCAAAAGCCGTCTAGCCTTCATGTTGGCAGTCTCCCCATTTTGTCAATATCTTTGTAATACATGTGTGAGGGTGTCAGTCAGAAGCCATTCAACCTCAAACTGCCATACAACCAGGGATCACATCCAAGTTGATGATACAATCTGGGCAGCGGCATCACAGGGATCACCTTAAGGGGGATAGGACTTCTTATTTAAAACGAAATTAACAAATTAAGAGGTTTTCCCGTGGAAACAAATACAACAAGAAGAGTAGAAACTAGAGGTGTTCTAGGTGTGCTTGAACACCTGAAAAGGCCACCACATGTCCTGTTGACGATGCCCACTATACATTTTGTACATGTACCACACACCATTTATTAGTTAATTTTAATATGCCCTTGAAGTTGAAACCTGAATGACAACATGGCGAACGGTGAACAGCAAACCTTAGCGCTTCATAGCTTTTTACAGCTAACAGATGTCTGGCACAAACAAAACAGCAAATTGCACTGTATTTTTACTTTTGGTGTCCAGCCAGCTGGTGTTATTGTGTGATAGGATAGTCGTGTCAAGCACAGCTTTGAGTTGTACATGTACAGTTTTTAAAGGCAGTGTATACTTTTGGTAGTTGGTGAAGACCAGTATCTCCACTAAAGTGTACCCCCAACATATGCTTAAAATAACAAACCTGTTGAAAGTGTGGGTTCAACTGGTCATCAAAGTTGCTAGAAAATAATAAAGGAAAGAAACACCTTTGTTGGATAAAACTGTGTGCTTTCAGATTCCTGAGAGAAGCTTCATGCCTGAAGCCTTTCTCTTTTTTTCAAATTTTGGGGTGAAAATTACCTCTAAACCACATTCCTTCAAAGGTTTTTTGTTCTAACAATGTTTTATATATTATCAATACCCATACACCATTGATGTGTGTTCAGCACTGTAAACTCAGTACTCAAGTCCTTTGAAAACAATCCACAGGCAAATTACTTTCAAGAGTTGAATTCAAACCCACGACCTTTGCCATTCTAGAGCAGATGTCTTACCACGAGAAAACTGTCTTTGCCCGGTAGCTAGAGGCGGTTCGAATCCTATATTTTAGCAGTGGGTACCGCAACAAAGTAGATGTTAAATTTGCATCAGGAATAACAAATAATCTTTGGAGAAACCTGGATTACAAAACCCTTTTTTTTTTCAGCTTCGCAGAGTTAAATATTGTCAGTCACTATAAATTCAGGAGTTGGGGTTTAAAAGCTATAATTTTTTTTAGGACCCAATTCTGTGAAGTGAAACTGGTCAGTGCAGAAATGTGCTGAGCACAGGAATAAAATTGCTTATTGGGAAAAGGCTACCAGCCAAATTGACATTCTACTTACATCATTGCAACTGGTGCCCTGGTAATTCTTTGCTTAGCATTATACATTTGCCAAACAGTATTTTGTGCACTCTTCTCATTTGAAATGTTCTACTTTCTTTTATCACATCCCGGAATATGTTTCAGGCAAATTAGCCTCAAGGAAAGTTGTCATGGAGACAAACATGTAGTGAGTTATTTCAAGACTGAGCTTGCTCGGGAACAACACTTTGTCATTTCAGTAGAAAGTGTAAGTGACCCAGGAAGTCTTCTAGTCGATCCAAACCACTAAATTGAGCGCTGCACATGCATGCTCTGGGTGGTTTAAACAAGCCTTATAATGGCCTCATATCCGTAGATTGAATGCAATTGGACCATACCTCCTTCCTTCTTTAAGCCAGTCCCTGGCTTTTGGCTCAGACTCTCCACAACTCTCAGCCACTGAGTCTATCTTGGCTCGGCTGAAACCTTACACCGAGAGGCCATGCGACTGACTAATCCTGCCTGTGGTTTGTTACTATTTTTTTGTCTTCTTCTTTATGATTTCAATATTTTTTCACATATCTCTTCTTTTTTTTTACTTGAACTAAATTATTTGCCCAAAGACTAAATTTCATGGAGCTGCTTAAGCAGAACGTATTGCCTTTTATAACCATTTCCTTCTTAGCAAAAATGGGCAGGACACCAGGTACAGGTAATAGGCCTACACGTAACATTGTATTTTGGCTGGTCCCTCATTCTGGTAAGCAACATGGTGTTGTGCCTAGCTGTTTTTTGTTTTGCTTTAAGCAGAGGTATGAAATTTGGGCCATATAAAAATTGTATTCTACTAAATGGCAGATTGTGATAGTTCGCGAAGTTTAAGGAAAACCACACAATTTCGCGGGATATTTGTGTGAACCATTCTACTTTTAAAACATCTTTCCAACCATATTAATTTCCTGCCTTTTAAATGAAATTAAAGCCCAAAGCGCCATGTGTCCGTTTAAAGGCACTGGACATGTTTGGGAACTGTCAAAGACCAGTATTCTCACTTGGTGTATCCGAACATATATGCATAAAATAACAAACCTGTGAAAATTTGGGCTCAATTGGTCATCGAAGTTGCAAGAAAATAATGAAAGAAAAAACACCCTTGTTGCACAAGTTTGTGTGCTTTCAGATGCCTGAAAAAGGCTTTAGGCCTGAAGTATTTTTCAGATTCAAATATTTTAGTGAGAAATTACCTCTTTCTCAAAAACTACGTAACTTCAGAGGGAGATGTTTCTCACAATGTTTTATATTATCAACAGCCCCCGTTGCTCGTTACCAAGCATGCCAAGTAAGTTTTTATGCTAGTATTTTGATTACCGAACATGTCCAATGCCTTCTAAGTTAAACAAAGGCATGCTGTTTATAATGTGCATGCATGCGTTTACATTTACATCTCCAACGACCTGGAGTTCTCCCAAGAAGTCATGTGCCTACCCATGCCCTGATTGGGAGAGAAGACTTTCGCATCATACTAATTAACCTATATGGTACATGGTGTACTTGCTAACACGGTCGCGTAGTGGCGGGCGGCAGGCTTTGTGAATGTGATCATCTGTACTGTGTAATGGGGTCAGGCCTGTCAGATGGTTCAAACTGGAGCCATTACTAAACATAGATTGGATTAAGGTGCCTGTATCGAATGACCTGAGCGACCTATATCCATAGTGGAGAAGTAGGCCATGGAATCTGTCTTCTTTCTACTACATGTAGACTGGTTGTGTAAGATGTTGATACCAGGGAGGTGGGTTGCTACTTAGTGAAGAGCTGCCCTTAATTTTCTGTGAGAGGACGAGATGACTATCACAGGAGGGGGGTTGGAGGACTTGTGTGCATGATGTGTTGATGCCATACTGATAGACCCAATGTCATGTACATGTAGGCCCAATCTTCAGAGAGGGTATACATTTGCAGGGTTCTTCCTGTGCACAAGCTCCGATAGGCGAGTTGCGTTCTGATACTTTTCAGGGATGTGATTTCTCCGTTTTTAACCGGAAATCCAATTGGAAAAATAAAAATAAAATATTTATAACGCCCCAGATTGCAGAGTAGGGCTTTTAAAAACCAAAGATAAATTTTATTAGTGGGCTTCCTGCTTGCCAGTTTTTGAGGCTCGCACTTTGTGCTCAGATTTATTTTTTACAAAAGAAATATATAATCAATGTGTATTTGGTTTGCGGTAACACCATGTGTCTACTTTGCTGTGTAGATTATGTTCTTTAGAGAACTTGCTTTGTTATTTATGCTACTGCTGCGGAGTAGATTTTTCGGAATTTGGGAGACTTGTTTGTTGAAAAGAAGTGTCCTGCTTATTAACTAGGCCTACTACCTAGGCGGAAGGCACTTCAAATAATTTTAATGATTTAAAAATTAAAAAAAAACATCAAGAGAAAGTCTTATGGACTTCTCCAGATTGGACAGTGGTCAGTAGGGTTTTTAAACCAGGATAAGCACCAGGTGAAAAAAAAATCCAAAAGACCTTAATTCAATTGAGCAAGCTTCAGCCAAACATAAAAAGAATTGGGTCAATAATGCTCCATATTTAGGCCTAGATGTAGTTTTTCAAAAATCCTTGGGAGGATCCTGTTTTGGTAATTACTCTAAAAAATGTATGATAATGAAAGCTTACTTGGTTAAGAGCACGCTGGTTGATATAAAAACATTGTTAGAAATGATTCTCTTTGAAAGTAAAGTGGTTTTAGAGAAAAGAGTTCTTTTCACACCAACATTTGAACCTGAGAAAGGCTTCAGTTTCTCAGGCATCTGAAAGCACACAATTCAGTGCAACAAGGGTGTTTTTCTTTTTCTTTTTTGCCATTTTCTTGCAAATTCAGTGACCAATTGGGCCAACATTTTCACATGTTTGGTATTGTAAGCATTAGTGGGAACTACGGATTCACAAAGTGAGGGTAATGGTCTTTGACAATAACCAAAAGTACCCTGTCTTAAAAAAAAAAAAAAAAAGGCCTAAATGTAGGCCTACATTTGTACATTATATACATTACAGTAGGTTTTAAGACTTTAATCTGCACTAAACTAGGGCCTACATGTACATGTATCTTTTTAGAAAACACAAGTTAAATAAAGAATAATTAGTTTGAAATTTTAAGCTACAATTAGTTTTTTTAAAACGTTTTAAATCATGTAGGCTACATAAAAACCATGTGACCTGTGACATCACACATGTTTACAAAAGAGCCACAGAGCCTTGACATCCCTCAGGCGTGGTTTGTACACAGCCCAATGGAAGAAAACACCATGTAAATTCTGATATTTTATGGAGATGCACTGTCTGATTGTATCAATTTTTGTTATGAAGGAAGGGGGCTCATTTTAGAACATGTTCAGCCGTTTCATTTATAAATCTTGAATTGAAATGGAAATCATCACACAATACAATGTATATAATGTCAAATATCTCATGAAGTATTTTGCCTGCCAGAAAGGCCCTGCAATGTACAAGGTCACTCTTATGGTAAACAAAGTTTACATGGCCAGTTACTGGTCTTAACTTAAGACTAGCTCTTAGCATTGCCTAGGACTACATAATGTCTTAAGTTAGGAAGAGTTTTGCGTGGTTTTTCTTTTACATTTATGGGAGATGGCCGACCGTGTTAGTTCGCAAAGTAAAAGGAAAACCACGCAATTTCGAGGCATATTTGTGTGGATCATTGTATTCTACTTTTAAAACATCTTTCTAACCATGCATTTCATACCAAATGGTTACAAACGCTTTTTATAGACCAACTCGCCCAATCCAAGGCAACGTGTCCCTTTAAGCACTGTAGGGCCTGTATAATTATAAATGATATATAATGAAATAGTATTGTTCTTGCATACATTTCAGTGCTGAGTGGTCTGTACACATAATGCAGGTATGAGCAGGGAGGAAGGAAAATACACTGCAATGTACTGTACAGTGTACTTGCTGATGTAGTGCAAAACACTTGCGCTCCACATGTGTAATAGAACATGTTTACGATCGCAGAGACCTACATGTACATGTATTGTACAATATGACTGCTCTCACGTACATTGTACACAGTGCAAAGGACAGAGTGAATACTGTACTCTAACCCATGCACTCTACTAAACCTCATAATGCATTGGGATGGTTCTGCATGGATGCTATGCTGAGGTACCACTGATTATAAACACTGCCCTACACACACAGGCATGCATACCGGGGAAACTATACACACTCCACACAGCAGCGTAGTACCTTGTGTACCAGCACTATATGTATTATATCCTAACACAGGATCTGTGTAGTGTTTACAGCAATATGGCAGGGTATTGTGCAAGGTGGAGTAGGAGTAGACTGCCTTCGTCTAGCCACTCTGGGCTGTACTGTGTTCTGGAATTACATGCACTCTGGATATAGGCTGTGCCATTGCTGTGGGGAATGTTAATGTGAGTACTGTACATTATTTCCTTGCACGTCGGAATTGCTGGACATTTTTTTAAATTTTAGATAAATGTTTGACTTTGAGTCTTGTTGCATACACAGGGTCAGTCTATAGTATGGGTGGTGGTGAACAAGCAGCATTTGTGAATTATTATGCAGGAAAGTACACGTTCAGTGTGTATGCATATTTGTGTACATCCTGCACAGTCAAGTATGAAGTTACAGTCTTTAACTGAATGTATGTACTTTGCAGTAAGTGTTGATTAAAACTAAGCTGTGCAAACAGATGAAATTCATGGACTAGTAATACAGCAGCCCTCTACACATTGTAGATGTAAATTGTGTTTTGCACATGGTATGTAGGTACGGAGTTGACTTTAAGATTGGTGTTTGTTCAATACAAATGTGCAGGTGTGATGTTTATTTTTTCTGTGCTTGTTTGTAACAGGCCTGGAATTTTATCTTTGATAGGGCAGGGTCATTTTCATTTAGCGAAGGGCACTTCTACTGAATAATCTTCATAGTCTCAACCTTAACAGTAAGGCCAAGACCACGGAAGTAGAGGCCATGGTCCCTAGATTTTCAACTGTACATAGTACTTGAACTGTTGATATAAAATTAGATATTAGATTTACATAATAAATGTCAATTTTTGCATCGGGAATAAAGAGTGTAGTTTGTTTTTACCCTTGCTCACACCGGTGTGTATGAAGCACTGTATACTCAGTATTTTCCAGAGTTATGTAAAACAAAATATCCATTAGTCAAATCACTCGGGTGGGATTCAAACCCACAACCTTTGCATCCGTAGAGCAGATGTCTTACCACTAGACCACCGAGCCAGCCTGGTAGCTAGAGGCAATTCAAATGCTACATGTGTGTACATGAAAAAACAACAGAAATCAAAAGGCATTCTCATTCAGATTGGACTATTGAAAATAGAATGGCAAACGTAATTTTGTTTGTAATGTTATAACTGTGCAACGTTATCATATTTTGTTATTACATTTAAACTGATGTTCAGGGTTTGATCTTAAATTTTTCAGTGACTTACTTTCAGCTTTTCAAGTCACTAGTTTGCCAGCTTTTTCACTGACAGTCCATTTTTTCAGGTTATCTTTGAACATTGTCAGGAGCGATTTGAACTAAATGAAGTGGTTTACATGTAGTAGGATGAGACTTCAGCAATAAACTAACCAGTAAGATTAAGTGGACAGAATTCTGACCGTTCCTCGGGAGTTTTAACTGGCATTTGGCTGGTGGACCACTGGTAAGGGAGAATGCTGTAAATGATAGCACTCTACTACAAGGCTCAAATTGGGGGGAAAGCAACCTCGTCCCCAGGGTGTGTCGAGCAGTACGAGGTTGACCGCTCTCTCACCCTGGTATTGGATCATTTGCATAT
>JAUELU010000026.1:7692785-7710050 GCA_032357145.1 Evasterias troschelii | reverse complement strand
AATACAAAAAGCCAATGGCACATGCCTGGAATTAAAAAAGTTAACTAAACAACTATGACTCAAAAGCCTTCAACTCCAATGCCACTGGCTACAAAAGCACAAGGAACAAAAGTATAAAAAGATAGAAATAGACAAAAATAGTATTTACATATAAAATTACAAACATTTAACTGTAAAAAAGAACATCAAGAGAAAAAAAAAATAAAAACAAAAGTGCAGCCTGAAACACTTGACATCACACTTAGAGGTGCATGAATAATGCCAGATGTATCTTTTTGGTACACATTTTTGGACCCAATGGGAGACTTTGGAACGCTAGGTGGCAGCAGACTTACCATGTAAATTTCCATTGTTTAAGGGTTCTGAGCATCGTACAGTACTGAGAACAATGGATTTACCCGGTAAGTCTGCTGCCATCTAGCGTCCTAACAGTCTACCATTAACTTTTGCATGTCATAATGCTGTGTGGTTGTTTTAATATCCGCTACCTTATCAGAGCTGCCAACATCTTGCAATCAGGAAGATATAGTGCAACAATTTGGGAGATAGTTATTTAGAAATTACGTACAAAATAATAGGGAAAAAAGTTTCCTTAATCAGGGAGATTTTTAAACCTGTTAATCAGAACATGGAAACATTGGTTTATTTTCAGGGAACTTTCTGCAGAATCAGGAAGAGTTGGCAGTCTTGCCTTATGAAGACCAAGGAAAATAGGAACAACAGGTCTCCACAGGGGAATTAGCCTTCATTAGGGGAAAGCTCCATCAAAGAATTTCCGAGTTTGACCACAAAAACTTGGGAAAGTATACATCCTTTTTCACTGAGTGGTCGTGTTTACATTGATATACTTGGGTCATTAAACTTAATAGATGAGCAGTTGATCTGTCCAGGACTGTCAGCAGCCCTACTGGTTTTTTGCATGATCTAATTAAGTCCACTGTTTGGAAAAGGAATTGTGCGGAGAGACAACAGGTGTGAGTTGCCAGAAGAAAAGGATGTGTTATTGTAGATTCTTTCTTTAATGGAGCTTTCTTGTAATGATTCCCACGAAAAAAGGCACATTACATTTATTCATGCGTGCATACACTATTAGTACAAATGCCGTAAACGTGTGAACGGCAGACGCACAAATGCAAACGTGCGGTTAACATAGTCAATCTTACCGATCCACCAGGGCTTTGAGGTACTCCACCACCAACTGCTTCTCAAGCTGCCTCACCAAAGGTTCAAAGAAGTTCTTCTTAAGGTGTAAGAAGTCTCTGTAGTAGTCCTCAATGGTCACGCACACAGTGTCAATAGCTGAGGAGGACTGCAACTGAAGCCTACAGTGACAAAATTACAAAGTATGCTATAAAATTTTTAAAATAAAAATAAAGACATTTATAAAGCGCAAAAACACATCCACCCGAGGTGCTCACAAGCAGAAAAGTAATTAAAATTGGCGTGTCATAACGTGTGATTTCAGCTTGGTTTTGAAATTATTAACAGTCTCATGTACTTTCACTGAGTTAGGGAGTTTGTTCCACAAGCAAGAAGCAGCAGAAGCAAATGCTACATCACCCCATGATCAGTTTGTTTACCTACTATTTTCCAATTTTGGTTTGACTAATTCAATTTTGCTCAAAGGTTATTTGCTTTGGTAAGCAGTGTGCAAAAGCCAATTCTTTTTGAAAAAGGTTTTAGTGATACAGTGCGACAGCCACAGGCATACCACTCCGATGGTATTCAACTTGAAAAGAACTGAGTATATTCGCTCGTTCCCAGCGGGCCTATCCAGGACCGCTGGGATGAGCTAATCAGCTTGCACAGATTCTTGTTCAAGAAGTACGTCATGCGTGCAATGTGAGTGTGATGCATGATGGGACTGAACATAAACCAATGAGCGTGCTTGATACGTTTGCCCATCCCAGCGCCCTTGGTTTTAAGGCAAGGCGCTGGGGACGAGCGAATGAAGGACGATGATTCAAAAGAGGCAAAAGTATACAGTACTTATCACACACGGTAAAGGGTAAAACCAAAACATTTTTCTTTCTTCCTTTATGCATATATTTAATATGCAAAAACTAAATGATTTGGGGTTGAACAAAGAAATTTTACTAGAGTGGAATTTGAACCAACAGCCTCTGAATTAACGTGCAGCAGCTCTACCAACTGAGCTATTTAGCTCTATATTGGCGGTCTTCCTATTTTGTGAATATCATTCTTTGTTTGGGGGTGCCAGTCAGAAGCCATTCAACTGTCAACTGTTGTGACTCTAAGAGAAAATATTTATCAAAACATAAACAAATCCAAACACATGCAAGCAGGTTAACAGCCAAGAAGTTTTTAAAATTTTATTGACACATACCATGTTCTCGTTAGAAGTTGTTGTAGATGAGGCTGAAGGTCCATGAATATCTCCCCACACAAGTCTCCCATACTGTGAACAATAAACAATCAATAGTAATAATAGTAGCGTGCATACCAGCAGAGTGCTTAAGTAATGTGCTAATAATATTCACTTACCTTGAAAATATGGGTCTAGACACTCCATTTGTCAACAATGGATGCTTAGAAACAGAGTTGTAGCCGGAAATCAGCTAACTTATCAATTCAGGCATTCAGGTTGGCTAAGTTGTTCCCTTCCCTGCCTTTCACATCTGTGGACCCCAGTTTGAATCCCGGATCGGAGCTTTGCATGTGGATTGGGTTTTCAGTCCCTACCTGATTGATAGAGTTTTTCAGTCCCTAACCGACTACACCAGTTTCCCTAAAATGGAGTTTTCCCCTCACATCTAAAACTGACATTTCTTTGTCTTCTGTGCACAAGTATCTTCAAGCCTACAAGTTTAGTGGTGTAGTCACTTATTGAGGATCTCTTGGTTTTGTTACCAGAAAGCTATATTAGTAATAATAACTCTGGACCAATAACTTTATTCCTTAAACCATCTAAACTCAAAAACAGCCTGTGCTGCCAAATGTGTAGTGCAACAAGCTTAACTAATCACAAGGACCATCTCTGTCCTCACAGGTACCCATTAACCCCTGGGTGAAGAGAAGCAATAATAGTTAGGTGTCTCGCTCAATGTCATTGATCATGACCGGGATTTGAACCCAATATCCCGAGGCTTCGCAACTCCAACTTGCATCCAGTGATGCTCAGCAATGACCAAACCCAAATGTGCGGCTGTGCATTCTGAGGTCACAAAATAAATGTGGAGTGTGATACAACTAACAGTGTGATCACTCAATACAAATCCAACTTACCACTCCATACTGAGTCTAGTGAAGGCATCAGCAAGATTCTGGACAAAGGTTGTAGAGCCTGCTTCATTTGACGGAAGGTTCAGATGCCTCTTCTGCAAATGTTTAAAAAGTTTGTTTTTTTGTACTTTGGGGTTTTTAACGTCTTCATTGTGTGCTTTTACTCTATGGTGTTTAATTAAATATTTATTTGATAACTGATTTACTGGTTTATCATATGTGACCCACTCTGTGAAAATGAGTCAGATGTCGCCAAATGCATTATAATGGACGTTACAATGGGGAAATTATCAATTTTTGACATTTTTTTATTTTTTATAAATATTTTTTAAATTACTTTTTTTAAGATCTATTTTTGCATGGTAAACTTTCAGAACACTCATTTTTAGTCAATAAAGCTTTGAAAACATCATACTTGAGCCTAATTTGTGTCCTTTTGCTAATATGTAGCGCGAAAAAGGTAGTTTGAAACATCAATTTACTTGTAATTCGTTTTCAACAAAAATTACATCTTGGCTAATTTCAAACGGGAGTAACTCAGCAACGAGATACACCCCAGAGCTTAGACATATACCAAATAACTGCTGCTGGTGAGTTCTTTCCAGCCATGTATATAACTCAATTCTTTAAATTGTCAGAATCTGACTCATTTTCACAGAGCGGGTCACATATTTTGTTGTGATTTCCTGTACAGAGTTTTGAGATTTTATGTAAAAGTGCTGTATCAAGGATAAATTATTATTATTATTATTTTATACGTGCGGCTTGTACTTCCTACTCTTGGAAACAAAATTATAATTCAAACTTTTAAGAGATATGCTCTTAATACCTTAGGTGTACATTTGGTAATCACTCTTTAAATTAATGGCAATAATAAACTTATGGTCGAGGAGAACAGCAGTTTTCAATAGTATAAAAGCATTTTGAGAAAAATTACACTTTGAAGTATTGGGGTGTTTTCCTCTCACATCTAAAACTGACATTTCTTTGTCTTTCAAGCCTAAGAGTTCAGTGGTGTAGTCATACACCATATAAGCTCTAAGTATGTTTGGAGTATAGTTTATGTGATGCGCATTTAAAGTTTTAAAACATATTCCAATAGAAAATACACATCAAATATGAATCAATTTATTTCAATCATTCTACCTCACCTCCAGTTGTTTGGTGAATTCAATAAACAGCATTAAGTTGTTTACTATGGCAACCTGCATTGATAGAGAGAGAAAATTGGACCAACATTACTATTGTGCAACAAAAACATCATAACAAGTTGTGGCGTGCCGTGGCTGAGCGGTTAAGAGCACCAGACTCGAGCTCTAGTGTTTCTGATCAGCAATTACAGTTTTATATTTTGATCGCCTGTATGATGTTACCTTGTATCAATTGCCAAAATAAATAATAAATTGACAAGATTTCTTGTTTTATTCCAAAAGGAACGTACCCCACTACTCTTGGGAAGAGTTCATTACGGGAAAGCTCAATAAATAAAGAGGCTAAACTGAAATGTCCTTTTTATTTCGCAACCCACACCTTTTTTCTAAGATCAGCAAAAGATGTAAGACTACTTCATTATGTAGTTTTGATCTATCCAAAGTCTCCTTTTAAGGTTCTCTGATATTTTGAAATGCCATAATGGGAAAGCTCCATTAAAGAAAGAGGCAAAAATTAAACATCCTTTTCGTCTGGCAACTCACACCTGTTATCTCCATATACTTCCTTTTCCAAACAGTGGACTTAATTGGATCATGCACAACCAGTAGGGCTACTGACTGCCCTAGGCCTATTAACTGCTCATTCGTTAAGTTTAAGGACCAAAGTAAATCAATAATAACACACCCACTCTTTGAAAAGGATGTATACTTTCCAAGTTTTTGTGGCCAAACTCAGAATTCTTTAATGGAGCTTTCCCATAATGTATAACAATATTTAAAATCCTACAAATTGCGATTTATCATGTTTATATCATGATTGAGGAGTTAGCAAAAAGCGTCAATATTAAACTAATTATAAAAAAACATTGATTTCTTTTAACCACAGTGAAAACAAACACCCCAAAACCAATTTGTTTACAGTTTTTGCATCAAGTTAATTTGGTTCACACATGCCATCACGCGGTCAAAATTACTGCAAATTCCAGGCCTGTACTTTGGTCACCACTCACCATGTATTGGAAATAGAATCTTGGCTGGCTTCTATCGGCTTGATGCTTCAGCTTGTAGGATTGTATGGCACCTAAAAAAGACCAGCGAAATAAAACAATAAGGAAGGGTTGTTAATGGGGAGGGTATACGTTTGATTAATTACAAAAACAATTACTTGGTAAAAAGCGCTGCAGCTGTTGATAATGTATAAAACTATGAGAAAGAATTCACTTCAAAGGAATGTGGTTTTAGAGAGAGGGATTCAAAAACATTTCACTCTGAGAAACACTTCTACATGAAGCATTTCTCAGATTGTGTATTCCAGTTATGGATTATTCTTCCTAGATTTTCGGCAATACCTTAAAAATGCTAAAATCCTTTGAAATGAAATTTTCACAGGTTAGTTGTATCTAAATTTATATAGAATTAAACAAATCAAAACGTTTCAAAAACCTAAGGCGTAAGTTCATTAAGAGGTTACTCCCCCCCCCCCCTAAAGAAAAGATAAAAACTTCTTCCTTTCTTTTTCTAGCCTACTTCACTCCACTGCAGGAGCAAAACCTCTTTCCAATTCTCCTTTTTAAAATTGTATACAGCACTTCACACAAATCGGTGTAAGGGTAAAAACCAATTTGTATTCATTATCCCCAATGCAAAAATTTACATCTTTAAAATATGTAAAAATAATAATATTTTAATAATACTGGTATGTTATGAGATCAACTAGAAGGAAATTAATAACACTCAAGGTTCATGGATGAATAACCTACACACAGTACTTTATTGGAGCAATCAGCTTAGTGGTCACACTCCTTAATTTCACTCTACTTATCTCTACTTGATCCTCAGTTTTAATAAAGAGTCTTCCAAGGCAAAAACAATGGTTAGTTTGTCTTAACCACCCACACATGAAGTAGTCAAGCTTTCTGTGAATCCAGGATCTGACCATCACAATGACAATGAGTCAGCCCTTCCTGGACATGGGATGACCAATCACATAACAACATAATTATTATAATTTGCTTTTTACCCTTACACCGGTGTGTGTTTTAAGCACTGCATGCTCAGTACTTTGCCAAGTTCTGTAAAAAGAAAATCCACCTGTAGGCAAATCATTTGGGTGGGATTCGAACCCACAACCTTTGCATTGCTAGAGCAGATGTCTGACAACTAGACCACCGAGCTAGCCCAATGGCTAGAGGCAGTTCGAATCCTTAGCAGCGCGTACCGCAACAATTTAATAGAAGTAAATGTTTGCATCGGAGATAATTATTACCAGTAAGATTTTGACTGACCTCTGTAAGTGTCAATAAAATGCTGGAGTTCTTCAACACATAAGAGTACAACCTTGGTGGTCAGATCTGTGCTGATTTGGTTGGACACTTGAAGCTGAAATGAAAACCAAATCAAGTGGTAAGTATGGCACTGCTGAGTGCAGAAATGAGAGAGTGAATTCCAGTAAAATAAATGAAACGTTGAGACCAATTAGAACTCACTCCTTGGCAGTGAAGTTAACGACAAGGAGTCCCCTCGATCCGCTAAGCGAAATTAGTAGTCCAGCTGATTTCCTACCTTATGCCCAGGTAGTAGTTAATAAGCTTTTCAAAACTAAGAAGTCCCCCCGATTCCAAAATCTACTTTGCGGCAGTAAATAATTAGCAAAACAAGTTCTTGAAGAACAAATCTATACAGCCAAGTAGATATATACACATGGTGTCACCGCAAACTGAATATACATTGAATTTCAAAATAATAACAATACTAACAATATCCAGCTACAGGTAAGTAATGTGAATCTTTAATTCTGACTGGTCGAAAGCCGCAAAATATATTTCTTAATCCGGAGGTCAGATTCAAATCCCACTTTAGGCAATTTTTCTTTGGAAAACTTTTTTTTTTTCCAGATTTACCCAGTCAGTTTCCCTTGTGGTTTATTACTTGATATTTGAAATAAATTGCATCCCCTTATAAAGGGTTCAAATCCCGATCTAGTCATTTTTTTTTAGTTCAACCCCAAATTATTTTCAGATTTACCCAGTCAGCTTCCCTTGTGGTTTATTACTTAATATTAGAAATAAAAAGTTGCATCCCCTTAAGGTGATCCCTCTGTTGCTTACGTTTTGTTCGATCATTTGGAAGATGATGACTGGAAGCTGTGTGCGGTAGTAACCCTCTCCATCACTGTCTGGTTCAGAGTCATGATGCCAGTCCTGCACAATTAGACAAATTTCAACAAATTTGCCAATCATTATTAATCATTTTGTTTTAATAGTAGTCAGCAAGTTTTTGGAAGGATGCTTTTTGTGCTATCAAGTTTTACTGTTTTTAGACTATGTTTGTTCGTTTGAGTATTTACAGATTTTGTCGTTTACATTTAAAACAAATTCACATACTTTTGTTTATTTCTCAAGTAAGCCTATCAAAATTAGGCCTTTTACCTACAGTCACGTTATTTAAAGTCAAATAAACCTAAATGAATTGAAAATTGACATGAATTTAATTGAAATATTTGATTATCTGTCTGACAAAACTTAAAATTACTTCAGATTGGAATCAGTTAAAGTTGTTAATTGGTTAAATGGAAGTCACAAGTTCCGCTTTGGAAATTAAACGAAAAAAGACTATGTCTGAACAAACCTCAAACAATCTTGAATAGAAATTGATCTCATCAACCTGAAATGGAAACCACAATGGCAGGAGAGTACATGTACAAATAATTAGACTTACCTTAACATCAGTCTGCAGAGCGTTTCCCATCCACTTCTGAATATTAGTATGTAGAGTTTTCAGATACCTGCACAAAAATCAAAATGCATTGGACTCGGTCAAGTTTAACTAAAATCATTTTGGGCTACTGCTTTTGCTAAGGATGTCTTATACTTTAACATGTGATGACACAGGGACTCAGGCGTAGCTGTAGCCGGCAATTCGGACAGGCCTAAAATGAGACTTGACTTGAGACTTTCTCTGAAGGACTGGAGACTTGGTTCTCAAGATTTGATAACAAAACTCACAAAGTGAGTCTCCTGACGATGACTAGAGCAAGCTAGTTAAGAGCCAATTAAGAACTCACTCAGCGATAGTAAAGTTAATAACGAGAAGTCCCCTCGATCCACTACGTCAAAGTAGTAGTCCCGGCAAATTCCCTACCTTCCGCCAAGGTAGTAGTTAATAGGTAGTGGCGTGTCGTGGCCGAGCGAATAAGAGCATTGGACTCAAGCTCTGGTGTTTCAGATCAGCAGAGTGTAGGTTCGAGTCTCGGTCGTGACACTTGTGTCCTTAACCAAGACACTTAACCATTATTGCTTAGTCCTTCGAATGGGACGTAAAGCGGTTGGTGCCATGCGTTGTGTGATGCACATAAAAGAACCCAGTGCACTTATCAAAAAGAGAAGGGGTTAGCCCTGGTGTTCCTGGTTTGGTTGGCTGCATATTGTGCCACAGCACCTTGTAAACTATTACATGGTGCTAAGTTAAGGAGTAGGTCTCATACTTCAAAAACGTAGCTCCACATACCTTTCAGGAAAATACTGACTGTTGAAGCGCCTTGAGTGCCACTGAGTGACTGATATGCGTGCTATATGAAAAGCCACTATTAATAAGCAGAACAGTTCTTTTCAGAACAGAGAAGTCTCCCGAAGCCTCCTAAATTCCGAATAATCTACTCCGCAGCAGTAGAATAAATAGCAAGACAAGTTCTCTAAAGAACATAATCAATCAATCAATCAATCATTTATTGTTTTAAGTGCACCACAGACAATTATCTCAGCACACTGTACATTTGTTAAAAATAGTACCAGAAAAATACTTGTTAAAAATTTATGAAGAAACATAATCTACCCAGCAAGAAGATTATACACATGGTGTTTCCGCAAACCAAATAAACATTGATACCTCACCATGCAATGCCTCGAGTCCTATAAAACTCACACAGATTGAATCTGTACTTACTGTTGTTGTAAATCCTCTACTGTTCTTCCCGGAAGCACTGGGGGCAGTTGGGAGCTGTTAATTCCTAACTCAACGTTGCTCATCATCATTGGTCCTCTGAGATCACATGGGCAAAAAGGACAGCCAATAAGAAACAATTAAAAGATGTGATATACTAGAAATAAAAATAAGGCCAAGTACACAATAAACTTTAAAATATCCTATTAGGGAGGTGTGCAAAATTAACCAGATGATAACTCAGGATTAGCCTAAGTTTAAAAAAAGGTTTTCCGGGTTATCCGGGGTGTAAATTTCTTGCCCCAATTTAAATTGATAGGCCACATATTTGGCTTGCCCAAGTCTGAAACTTGTATACACTAGTTCAAAACTGCGCAAGAGGTTACTTAGCGCTCAACATGGATAGAGATTCAATGCCCCATCGAGGTGAGCCAAGGCTAACCCGTCAGAACTCTTCTCAATTTTTAAAGGTTTTTGGATGTTTGCAACAGTATAGGTATTTATGAATAGGAATAAAAGAGTGGCGACTAAGTCTAAACGGTTGTTTAAAGTCTTTAATTTTATTGCACAGTCATGCCCAGTCGGTTTTAAACAGCTATTTCAGGCCTTGAATATTGGTCCTTGGGAAAAATAGGGACATATTATTGAGTACAAGGGCTGACCTACATGTACACATGCTAAATGTTTGACAGGCTTTTCAGGCTATTTAATCACAGCTTTTCTGATTTTTCCTAAGGGCAAAAAAAACCCTGGAAATCAGACTAAAGAAGGAAGAATATCGAGTCCATCTTTTATTCCCTTAAAGACAAAGTATACCTTCAGTTTTCTGAACCGTTCGATTGTTTTAATACATTTGAATGTAAATTCATACAAAACAACTAACCTGTGGAATTTTCGTTTTCAAAGGTGGTCGTGTTTTTGAGATATTGCCGAAAATCCCGAGCAGTTTTGTCCACGCAGGAAGAATAATCCGTAATTGAAATACAACATCTGAGAAACGTATCTGACAGTAACGTTTCTCAGATTCAAATTTTGGGGGTATAAAAACTGATCTATTTACATAGTCACATTACTTCAAAGTGAAATGTTTCTTATAATGCTTCATACTATCAAAAGCTGCTGTAGGCTTCTAACCAATAAGTTGTTATCCTCATTAATTTTAAGAGTGATAACACCTTCCCTTGCAAGCGTACATAATAAACGGACACACAAGACTCAACTGTACTCACCGATACTCATTCAACCATGTGAGTAGTGAGATGATTTCATTTGGCTCAAGCTCCTCTGATATCATATCTTGCAACTAAATAAAGAACAGTTTTAAAGATACATGAATTAACAAACTCAAAGGTTAAACGCTGAACAGAAGATTACTCTATGCCACAACAAAGAGCGCAAAATGCGCCAAGCAAGCATTGAGACTATATCTGATCTTTATGCGTGCTGGCCTGGAATAACACATACATGACAGAGGCCACGGAGGCCATGGCCTCTGTTGCCCCTCGTCTTGGCCCTTCAAAATTTTCCCGAAGACTTTGAAATTCTCCAATGGAAGTGCTCTTTGCAAAATGAAATTGGCCTTGCCCCTGAAAAGATGAAATTCCAGTCCTGTGCATGGACTCAAGAAAGACTCCGGTAGGGTTGAAACTTCAGGCAATTGATTTTTGTTTGCATTTATACTGGAGTCCGTTTTGGTTGGTATGCAGCTTATTCTGTTTTCTCAATACTAACAATAATGGAGACTTGTAATAAGAAGACAACTTCATAATTCTGTAGCAATCATTGAGACTCAATAAGATCTTTATGCGTGGAATCCAGAAAGACTCTGCTAGGGTCGAAAGGTCAGGCCATTAACCTTTTGATTGGTATGCAGTTTGCAACAGCTCACTGTATTTTCTCAATGACTTGTAATGCGCCAAGAAGAATACAACTTCATAATTCTGTAGCAGGCCCCCTACTTCATGGCTCTGCTTACCGTGGAAATCAGCCCTTACACCCCTAAGAATCACAAGCTTTAAAGGGCGTCATAAAGCTCAGATTTCAGAGGTCAGCAGTGCCATGAAACTGGGCCCTGCTGAATCCCTACATGTAGGAGTTTTATTCTAATTTTGATTGGAAGTCACCAATCACAAGGCACATAAGGCCATTCGAGTTGCGGTCTACACAAAAGGGACATAAAAAGAAAGCGTAGAGAATTAAGTAGAAAGAAACCTAGTCACGTTATACTGGAACTTTAATAGCCAATAGGTTGGGTCCTCAAATAAGTGGAGGAAAAATTAGAGGTATCCAACTTCACAATAAAAAAAGTGTATAAATCGCCATTGTATTCAATACCCTTCCAGTGCAAAATTTGTCAACTTCCCAAACTGACATTCTTTGACATCACTTTGGTCTTTTAAATCGGTCTGTACATTTTTGTATGGGGGAATGTTTGATTCATTCCTGACTTTCGATGATATTCAACCAAAACGGCCTTGAATTTGACTTTTTGACTGACAAATTATTCCTCCTTGCAATGTAAAGACCCATAAGTTGTTGAAATCCAATGACATCGTGTTTCAAATTTTGCTCTGAAAAAGTCAGCAATTAACCAACAATACCCCTGTACAAAAAGGTACAGATCCATGTAGAACACTCACATGAGGACTCTATCTATTGGAAAATGAGTACATCACAAAACTGAATGGACCTTGGAGTTCCTCTTGAATCAAAGAGACAGACTTACATGTGAACCGAGGCATTCTTGATACATCTTGACGAAAAATTCAAAAATGTTGTAATGTGGGGGGAAACAGGGCACCAGCAGGAACTGTCAACAGAGGGGAAAAAACAAAAACAACTTGTTATAGATTTTGTGTTTATCAAAATACACAGGAAGATTTTTGTTGACCTAAAGCCTTACTTTAGGACTGATCAAGAGAGTCAAAAAAATGCCGTTATCTCAGAGAATATTGTGGGATTTGAGGCATTGCATGGTGAGGTATCAATGGATTTTTGGTTTGCAGTCACACCATGTGCATTTGCTGTGTAGATTACGTTCATTTGAGAACTTGCCTTGGGGAATTCGGGAGACTTCTCAGTTCTGAAAAGAACTGTCCTGCTTTTTAACTACTCCTGGGCGGGAGGTAGGAAATTGGGACTACTGCTTTTGCTTAGTGGATCGAGGGGACTTCTTGTTATTAACTTCACTGCTGCAGAGTGAGTTCTTAATCGATCCTAACATTTTGACTAGCTTGCTTTGGTCACTGTCAGGAGACTGAAGAGTATGATACATGTTGGTCTATAGGGGTTAAGAGGTTTCAGTGTAGAGTCAGTCACTGCTCTAATTGGTTCTTCTCAAAGGATAACTGTTGTTCGAGGGCTCAGGGTTATTGTGTGGGTTGCCCATCGTGTGTGAGTGCCCTGTGTAGTGGGGCTTGTCAGTAGACTGTGTGATATCAGTGGAGTAGGGTGGTGGGATTGTTGTGTTTGAATTTGATCACCACCTAAACATTAATGGTTTTCTTGAGAACGTAACCCGTAATTTTGATATATTTGCAAATTTAGTTCCATGATGTTTTCTTGAGGAAGCGATTATCATCCCTTTATAAAATAAATATTCATTATGTTGACGATGATAGTCACAATCAACCGGAAATAATGTTATCTGTGCCAATATCATAAAAACTTCCAATTTGTCAAACAAATTTGCCTTTTAAAGAACATTTCTCTTAGCAGAAATATCCTTCTATCAAAATTGGCATAGTGTTGTACTAATTGTGCCTATAGGAAAGGGTAATGTTAATGTAGGGAGCCCAAGTGCACCCTCATTGTTGATATTGTAGAAAGTTTACTTTTGGGGATGTCACATGACATTCGCTCTCTTTTTCCATAGCTTCGTCTTGAGGGAGCAACTTATTTGTTTGAGTGGTAATTCTCTCTATTTTTAAAGGGAGCATGGCTCTGGCCATGCTCCAAAAGCTATTAATTTGGGAGGAATAATGTCGTAGAACTCTCTGTGAGTATTATATCATCTTGAATTATCTTTTGATTGTAGAAAGATCGTCTTTTGTGAAGCTTTTTTGATCACAGTGTGTATTATAAACTTGTGTGTGGCCAGCCTCGTGTTGCGCTGACCTTTTGCCCTTTAGCTTTATGTGCATGAAGTGACTGTGTGCATTTGTATTAGCTATTTTCTTTGTATTCGATGTGCTGTTGCATTGATTTGAATTAAAGTCAGTACAGGAGATCATTGTTTTATATTTAAAATGTCATCATGTAGAATTTGTTACTTGTTAATTATGGTATTGTCTTCTGGTGAATACTCGTCCTTTATTAATTAGAGGACCGGCTCTCCTTCCCCTGTCTCTTCATTAACAATAATAAAAGGATTAGTGAATTGAAGTTTCATTAAAAATTCCAACTCAGACTTCCCCTTTACTCACCACGCACCCTCCGTTCTAGCTCAACATTGCAATACACCAGTCACTCACACTAAGACATAGGGACATCGATCATTCATGCATTCATCACCTTCTCTTGGGAACTCTCTTCCACATCACATCAAAACTGCAAGAACTCAAACTTAAATCACTCCTAAAAAGTTACCTGCATGTTTAATTGCCTTTACTGTTGTAAAGCGCATTGAGACTTCTGTCCGCTATATAAGTACTGTGTTATTATTATTATTGATGTACCTTAACTACTCTGAGATCTCCCACCATGTTCTGACGGATGAGTTCAAGATGACGTACTAACCACATCTTGTCTATTGTCCGATCCTCAAGCTGACTCCCTTCAATTCTATTATCAAGAGAAAGTTTGTTAAATACATTTCCATGTTTATGAGCATGAGTAAGAGTTTGAGCACAATAAATGTCCAAGTACAAAGCCAAGTTCACGTAAGGACCAATGGTTAACTAGTGGATGTTTAGTGACGTACGTCGAGCATGCGCTCAGAAATTGTGAATGACTCTAGTCATGTCATGTCAACACAACCAGCGACTTACCGTACATTATCATTTTCATATGACTGGTCCACTCTGCACTGTGCTATAAAAACAGCTATTAATAACCAGCGATGCGACCATGCCCCGTAGGGTAGTTCCAAGTAGTCGACTAGCGTAGTCTAACATTAATCGATGAGACAGAGTTTGGGCTAACTTAGTCGAACTAAGATCAATTGATAGCCCTTGTGCCAAATTGGCTCAAGTATGAGAATGAGTACGAGTTTGAGTATGCGTTTCAGTATCAGTTTGTGTATTTTGAATACGAGTACAAGTTTGAGTTTGATTACGAGTTTGGGTTTGAGTACGAGTTTGAGTACCAGTATAAGTCTGTTTTTGCTGTTTTGCTACAAATTTTTCGCAGGAGTTGAGCACATTTCAACTCTTCTGAATAAGTCATTGCAAATTTGTGACGCCAAACTTCGTATTGCATTTGCAGGATGTATGAGCCGGGCTTTACTCAGAAAAAAGTTTTACAAATCTGTGTAATTTGTCTAATGTGCAACCATCACACATTAAATAATAAACATCTATTACTGTACATCACACATTGGTCGTGGGAAACTCCAACTATAAATCTTGTAGAATTACTCTTTTCATGTTTACTCACCTAACAAGAGCAAGATGTTTGAGTTCCTCCATGCATTTATTCTTCCAGTTCTTAGGTCTACCAGGAGCCTTGAACCCTGCCATCTTCTCACGATCCAACATCTTCTTGTCTATTCTGTGAGAGGAAGATGCAATAATTTTTGTGTACAATCAAACATGTAGTTCTTCTCAAACAATTTATTTTTCGAATCTAGCTACTTCTTAAAACTGACATTATCCTGTTTGTAAGTGTGATTTGATACCACTGTAAGCTATGCCCATCTCACACAAACCGTCACCGTTTTCACGAAGAGCCACATATGTCCAAACGCTTGATTGAGATAAACATTTTAAGCTATGCTTGGCTTAAAACTGCAAAATCTGCAATACTAAAGCCACGGTTTGCACTTGTAAACCTCTCATATGTATCTGTATAAGTTTAACCTCTCCATTGACTAACTAATTTCAAAAAATATGTTGGCTAATTGCCATAGTAATTAGTCAAAGATACGTGGCTCTTCGTGAAACCTAAAAAGTGAGATGACCTACTTAAAAACCCAATTGGATAATGTATTAAACATAGGAAAGAGGCGCGCGTGTCACGTGATCACGCGCGCGCAAAGATAGGTGGCTCTTCGTATAACCAGTGTGGCAGGAGATTATGTTCCAGCGCAGAATTTGTCTCCCCATACAGTAAATTATGTAGAAATTTCATCTCTAAATTTCTCTTTTGTATCGTCTTCCTTCAGCCCATATTAATTTACCGTACGGGAGGTCACACATACCTAGAGACAAAATCCCTATGTAATAACAATTACTTGCAGATGAGAAGCTGAATTGCGAAGGACACAACTACAACATGTTTGAGCCGCAGGTGTGCAAGGTGGCCAACGGCAGTGAGTCGCATCGAGAAGCACAGCAATGGTTTGATTTTCTCCGGAGGGAGGAAAACTGGAGAGCCAGGAGAAAAACCTCCACGGCATAGGAGAGAACCAACGTACAGCCGGGAATTGAACCAGGGCAACATTGGTGAGAGGCGAGCGCTTTATATCTAAAGTAGCGAAAAACTTCCAGCGTACAGCAGATCTATGTATAAGCATGCGTGTGACAAAAATCACTCTACCAAAAGGGTAGCAAAAATCACAAACAGTAAATTGTACCTTTCTTCTCTCTCTATGATACGGACAGCTGTGGTTACCAGTGAGGGATTCTCTTGTGCAGCATTAAGCACTCTGTGTAGTACCAGCTTTAGCTGTCTGTATAACATATCCTGCAATAGAATATTGACATGTTTAGTGGTTGAGCGAAGTAGATCAGGTCCTAATTTCATAAAGCTGTTTAGCACAAAAAATCCTTTTATTATACACAGAAAAATCTTACTCAGCAAAATTGGGTAACCAGCCATTATTCAGTGTAGTTCACATTGCTTGTGACTGGTACCCCGTAATTTTTGCTTAGAAGAACAATTTGCTGAGTTAGCAACAGCGCTGAGCAACATTGAGCAGAGTACCAGCTAAAAAAATTATACCAAACATGATATTTGGCTGGTCACCTACTTCTGCTCAGCACAAAACAATGTTTGACTTGGCGACTGTGGCTGGATTGCCTTGTTATAATGCACTGAAGTATAAGAGGTCCTAAGCAATAACATTAGCAACAGTTGTAGCCATAGAGGTAGCTGTCAATTCGGATATGGCCGGATATCAGAAAGGTTTTGTGAGACAGACTTTACAGTTTCATTACCAGCAACTAAAATTCAAACAAATTGTTTCACTCACCGAGAGTTTTTCAACTTCAGAGAAGTATTGCTTCAGTAGCTGGGGGTTAAAACAAAACATAACGTCAAAGGGAATAATTGTTTTGATTCGATGCTGAGAAGCTGAATAGGGAAGGATGTAGCTACAACGTGGTTGAGCCGCAGGTGTAAGGGCGACTTCAGCAGCCATACCATCCACCTATGACCACGGAGCATAGACAGAGGTTGTAAGTGTTTGATTCAACAGGAGGAAGGAAATCCCAAAGAAAAACCCTAGTTGCACAGGAGATAACCAACGCACACCTCTACTCACATAGTATGGCCCTAGCCTGGAATTGAAACAGGGCCAGTGGTGAGAGGTTGGGGGCTTTACGCATTAGCCACCAAAGAAAAAGCCTGAAATCTTGAAAAAATTCCTGACAAATCACAGGGATAGTCCAAATGGTTGTTGGGGTTCAAATTTCTCAGAAAATTCACGAGACTGCTGGGGTCGATTTCACAAAACTCTTCCTAAATTAGGACTAGTTCTAGGCAATGCTAAGAGATAGGACCAGTCCTAACAACTGGTCCTAACTTAGGACTGGTCCTATCTCTTAGCATTGCC
>JAUELU010000026.1:7624954-7637350 GCA_032357145.1 Evasterias troschelii | reverse complement strand
TGTTTTCACTGTTTTCAAACATCGAGTTTTCGACTCGTGAGATAAAAACTAACTGTTTTACTAATTTCTCAAAAACTACAGCACCTCAGCCAGTAATACTTCAAGGGAAGCTTTCTATCATCAATATCTTTAAACCATGTAAGTTTAATGTAAATCTGTGAGCTTTTTGTTTTGTGTTTTACCAGAAGTATAGAGACCCTTTAAGCAGCTACATTATGAACTTCAAAATGTCCACTTAATTGTTAACCTCCTTGACGGTGCCATGCGTTGACACAAGGGGGTAACTGACCCATGCAATGCACCCCGGCAAATACCAAACCCTACGTGCCTTTGAAGGTTCTGGTTCATGTGCATTCTGCATAATCTCCTCAAATGGGATGTAGGCCTATGCGGGCGCTCGTCGTAGCTAGATGCGCGGAGTAATATTTCCGTATTACTAATACAGGAGGGTCTTTAGAAGTTGTACCAATGTCTTATAACTCCAGTTGTTGGCATAGAAAAATCGGGGTGCCGCATAACAGGATATCCCACGTGCATGAAAAATAGCTATTTTAGAATTTGAACATGAAATCAAGTAACGTTTTTCATTCATCGTTTGAAGGTACAATTCAGGGGAGAAAAAGTATGTAAGTGAAGACCGTGAACGCCCTTTATTTCTTCTTCATTTTTAAGGGGGGGGGGGGGCTTCAAATGAGACACTTGTAATTGTATTCAACAAAAGCAGGACCTATAATATTGTTTAGTTTATTACAAATTATACAAATTACCTCTTCCACATATCTTTTAAAGTTATTGTGACCAAAACAAAAATCAATACAATTCATTTGATGATAAGAAAACAATTTAAACCTAACCCTATAATTGGTAAAGATTTACCGAGAAAATTAAATTATACAAGAACACAATCAAGATCAGTTTACAACTATTTTCCACATGTATTCCAGAATAATGTCAAATTACTTATCAGCAAAGTATGTGGTTTGGATCAAACAAAACTAAACATGACCTGATTAAAATCACGGTACCATCATGTATCATCGACAAATATGACAAAGCACACTGTCGGGGCAAAATTTATTATAAGCCGTTAAGCAAACAAAGTGTCTAAATAGGCAAATCTTGCTCAGCAAAAATAGTTACCAGCCACATTATCAAGTAATTTACATTTTACTTTTGTGTGACTGGTATTACATTTGTAGCTTAGAAATTTAAACTTTTAAGCAAGTTTTGTGTGCGTTGTAATACAGCTTTTTTAGGAGCCCCTAGAGGGCCAGATGACGACCCCCCCAAAAAAAAATAAAATAAATAATAATAATAATAATAATAAACAAAATAAATAAATAATAAATATATAATAATAATAGGCCTAATTAAAAATAATTACACACAAAAACAACCCTAAACGGCAGAAATAATTCGAGTTCTTCACCTCGTGCGCTAAACATATTTTCGTGACGATAAAATCATTCCATGGTCGTAACAATAATTTTAAGCACTCGGAATATTTTAGTTCGTGCTCTCGAAACCATTGTATGTGTTTGAAAACATTTTGTGCAATCAAAATCATTTCCAGTGCTCGAAATAAACTGTTGTGTGAGCTCAGATTTATTTTACAAAATCAAAATAAATAAATAATGCCCTAAAATTGCCCTAAATTGTACGCACTCAAAATAACTTATTTTGTGTACTCGAAAACTAAAACCGCCGAGCATAATTAAAATTACCATCCAAAATATCATTCAATACATGCAATTGAGTAAGTGGTTCCCTGCTTGTCTAATCAAATAAATAAATTGATCCCCCCAAAAATAATAAAAAATTGCTCTGTTCTCAGGGCCATATGTCATAAAGCTGCACACAAAGTACCTACGCACAAAAAAATTAGGCTCACAAGATTAAGGTTACCAGCCAAAATTACATTTCAAACGTACCATTCTGTAACTAGTATCCGGCCTATTTTTGCTTAATACCAGATAATTTTGGGGCAGCAATTTCCGCTTATTAAAAGCGGGCCAAGATCATAGGACCACAAAGGTTTTGTGTATTAAAGCTGCTATTTAAGTCATTTCCATGACAGATTCTAAACTTTGACCTAGTTACCTCTCGAAACACGTCAACCCTCATGCCATCAAAATGAGATTAAACATAGTATTGATTGGTGACGTTCGAGTTGTTAACGTAGTTGCTGATATCGCAACACGAATGACTGGATCAAACAAGCATCTGACTCAAACTTTTGATCCAGATTCGTGGATCGACTAGCCCATAGTCTCTCTGAGCCAGTCGGTGTTGCGCCCTCTAGTGACCGCACTCACAACGAGAAACACTTGATCCAATGCGCGTCCACCATTTCGGGAATTAATTCATTTACGTGCATTCCGACTCCCAAAACGGCAGATAGGAAATGCGTATTGTAAGTGCGCCAATACGGTAACAGTGACCAGTACCATACAGAAATGCACAATACTAAAACTAGCGTCGCCAATCAAGACCTAGCACATTACGCATTGCTGGTGTTTTTGCAGCAAATTTTACTGACGGTGAGAGTGATGCACTGAGCTGTCCAATGAATTTGTAATGGTTCTGCAAGTGTCCTTTCGGATCAATTACTTTCAGTCTGATTCCCTAAATATTATTAATTAATATCATGACTTTTGAAACATATTTGAACTGCTAAAACAGACACTGGCTCTCGTTAATTTAAGGGAAGCACTTCTGACTATGACAAAGACGGATGTGTGGTTTAAAAGAAAACACTTTTCTGACGTTATGCCTACACTAACAGATTCATTGTAAAGAATTAATAGCTTGTTTCTGAGGTAAGTTAAAGGCAGACCTGTGGCTCTTTATGGAACTATGAACTCTTACCCAGTTACTGCAAACACACGCCCTCCCTCCAAATCATATCTATGGAGAATTTGCGCGCGCGTGCAGTGGTTATCCCGTGCAGTAACTGGGCGAGAGTTCATAATTCCGTGTACAGCCACAGGTCTGCTTTGATGATTATGACGAAAGTGCCCCTTTTAATGAAATAAATACTAATTTTTCTGGCAAGCCACACACATGCGTGCTAAGCGATGTATACTCAGTAGATTGCAGAGTACTGTGAATAAGAAAAAAATCACAGGTTTGTTACCCAGATGGAATTCGAACCTGTACCCCTTGCCATTACTGTACACAATGCCTTTATCAGTTTATAAACTCCGGGAAGTAGTGAGTATAAAAGCTTGACAGACATTATGAGTATGGGTAAGCACAAAATATATTTCTGGAACTGCTTAGCGTAAAATTTGCTCCACCAAAAATACCAGTGAATTATCCTCTTCGGCTGACTGGTTCCCTGCTAGAAGTACAGCGTTGTTAAAGGCAGCTCTATGGAATCAGCCTCAAGTTCTTCCTGTAGTTTAGTGACAAGGGACACGTTCAACTCAAAATAAAGAAATTTCAGGTTCAGTCAACAGGTAATTAACAGGCATTCATGTTGGCTCAATAGCTTGTTCCCTGCCTTTCACCCCTGTAAACTTCATCAGTTTGAATCCAAGACTGAAGAACATTGCAGGAAAGAAAGATCCATTTAAAAATCCCGAGTTTGGCCACAAAAACTCGGAAAGTGTACATCCTTTTCACTCTTTAGGTGTGTTTACATTAAATTACTTCACAGGGCAGTCAGCAGCCCTATTACCTTGTGCATGATCCTTGTAAACTAATTGGAAAAGGAGTTACAAGGAGATAACAGGTGTAAGTTGTCAGATGAAAAGGATGTTTCATTTCAGCCTTTTTCTTTAATTGGAGTTTTCCCATAATGATATTTGTTGTAAGAAGTAACTATGTAACTTGTGTACTTGTGTGTACAACCATGTGAAAATCTATTTTGGGAGGAGTGTTAGCTCTGAGAAGAGCTGGTGTGGTCTCGACCTATCTAACATTTTACTTTGCTTGTCTTCAGGGGCTACATGCATCGGTAAAAACAATAATATTAAAGGAAGGGTATACCTTTGGTAATTACTCCAAACAATAGTTACCATAAGAACTGCGGCTTTTGATAATGAATAACATTTTGAGAAACAATTTCCTAAAAGGGTATCATAAAAGTTCAGTCTAAGAAACGTTTCTCAGATTGTGTATTCCAATTACGGATTGATCTTCCTCTGTGGACATAACCGCTCCAGATTTTCTGCGTTACCTCAAAAGCACTACCACCTTTTGAAATGTTCACATGTTATTTCTGTTGTATATAACTACATGTACATATAAATATGATTAAAACAATCGCACAGTTCCAAAAACCAAAGGTATACTTTGTCTTTATATGTACATACACAATAATATTCTAGCATTATCATTCATAATTGACAATTATGTATAGAATGTATAATATTGTCATTGGTTAACTTCTCCTTCTTAAATTTTTTTTTTTTTTAAGATCTGAGATTTTTAACTCACTCTTTTGTACAGTATATATATATATATCCAAAGGTGGTTTTAATAAGTATAAATTGTAATTTCTGCAAATCAATTATTATTTTCTTCATTAATTAAACGATAATGTTCACACATGATTAATCAAAACACAATGACTTAATCATAAACGCTTTCTAAAAAGATTCATGATTTGTCTTCTTTTCTATTTGGTCCATAGATCTACCATTAATGTTACTTTATGTTCCCTTCCTTACTAACCTTCTTGGTATGTACATGTACATGTATGTGATGAATGCCTACTTAAAGGTATAAAACAGGGTTGGCAGATTGGCAGAGCTGACAAAATAATCACAGACAGTGTCATGTTTTGTGTAATCAACCACATACATGAAATAACAAACCTGTGAAAACTTGAGCTCAATTGGTCATCGAGGTCACGAGAAAATAGTGAAAAGAGACCTTATGTGTTTTCTGTTTTTCAAACATCGAGTGTATTATCGTGCGCGATAAAAACTATTGTTTTACTCATTTCTCAGAAACGATAATATCTCAGGCAGAAATCATTTAAGGAACCCTTTCTACCATTACTTACATTAAATCATGTAGGTTTTGTGTGAATCTGTGAATATTTGTGTTTTTCGATCTTACCAATAGTGTATGGGGACTTTAAAGGTAGGGTCATAGATTGGTAAATACTTCAAAAACTAATTACCAAAAAACTTACTTGGTGAAAAGCACTGCAGCTGTTAATAATATCAACCATCTTGAGAAAAGATTCCTGTCAAATTAGTATGGTTTGGATATTTTTCCACCCCAAAACATTTGAATCTGAGAAACGATTCATGCATGAAACGTTTATCAGATTTCTGAGGGTTGGTGTTACATCGCGAATGCTGCAGCCAGAGATGAAGTTGGTACCTGCTCTCACCTCACTAAACATGTATGGATTCCACATTCGTGTGAAAATACTTTGACAGTTTTTCTTCTGTTTTCTCAGCGAATAGACTTTGTATTCAGCTTACAATTTCAAGGTGACTTTTATTGTATCTTTCTTTAAAATTTGTGCTTTTAAATCAGCAATACAGTGACAAAAACCAATCTATCACCCTTCCTTTAAGCGGCTCCAAGGTAAAATTGAGTTTGGTTATGCACTCATTTTCCAGAGTCCTCATGAAAGTTGGGAAAAATTACAAGTCTCTAACTTCACCTTAAAATGGCAAAGAAAAACAAACCAAATTTTATTTGATACTCATTCAGAGTAAAATTTGAAACATGACTCCATCTTGGACAACAAAAGCAGATGGATCTGAACATTATAAAAAGGAATTTCTGCACCAGCCAGTCATGAGATCAAATTTAATGCACTTTTGATTGAATGTCATCACGTTCAAGAATGAACTTAAAATCTCTGTACACAAATTTACAGACCATATCATCACATGAAATGTGACGTCTTAAATGCTTTGTTTTTATTTTGATGAAAATTGCACTTGAATGGCATCAAACAAAGTGGGATTCTACACCATTTTAACATGAGGTTAGAAACTTGTAAATTGCTAAAGTGGTTAGCAAGAAAAAGATACATTGATACATGGTTTTTATTTTGTGACCCCTTGCCTAAACATCACACCCAGCTACTGTCTCATCATTTTGGGAGTCAAATTGCCCATAAAGATGGTTGGTATTGTGCTCGAGTGCGCTACACTATAAAACAAACAGGGACATTGACGCCCAAAATGGCGCAACCAAATTAACTGTGAAGATGATGTCATGTAAATTGGGTCAATTGTGGAACTTGACTTTCCTGTAATGACTTGTGAATGTTTCAGTGACGTAACAATTTCACACCAATCTTGGTTTAAAACTTCGAGGCCTGAGGAATAAAGTTTAACTCAACTAGGATTCCAACCCTTGCCCTCCTCATTGTAGAGCAAACTTATGAAATGCAGAAAAACGATCAAACTCACACACTTACTTTTCTTGAAACACAAGTTTGCACATTAGTTTTAGGAAACGTCTAAAGGAAAAACACTCTCTAGGCACACAAGAATGCTCCAGTTGGCACATGCCTGGAGTTCATTAGACTGCCAGAAGGTTCTGGAGTTCATTAGACTGCCAGAAGGTTCTGGAGTTCATTAGACTGCCAGAAGGTTCAGTTAGAACGTATCTTTGTACCAAACTATGGGAGCGATCCCAAATGCAATTTGAACGTTCTAATGGAATATTCCAGCAGTATAACAGAATGGTCCATGATCACGCACTGGAACACTTATTTGATCCACTTATAAAGTTCAAACTTTTTAAGACGCTCCCTTACTTACAACCTTGTTCTTGTGACACTTCCGTTACGTCCTTCTGCCAGGCAATCTATAACCTATAACAACTAGGGAACAACCTCAGGATCTGGGTTTAGTTGGGGTTTCAGATAAAAGAAGATTCCTGAATACTTAACAAGGTGATCCAATTATCAATCGCTGTATTTCTGAGGAACAATAGGATGACTTGAGGTGTCTTATTCTATGTCTTTAAGACGCTGCAGTGCTGCATGTATCCGCATATGAAGTCTCTGCTCAAAGTCATAATCCTTGTACTGATCCTTGGCTCGGTTCAAGAGTGCTTTCCCCCGACTGACAGTCTGACAAAACAAATAAAACCCTTCCATTAGTAAGAACCAATGCTGACGAATGGAGGTAAGAGGTATGCTTAAATCGGTTACACACCAATGTTGCGACCCCCTTAGTTGTGACACCCCTATGTTGTGACATCCCTACGTTCGTACACCCCTATATTGTGACACACTTATGTTCTGACTGCCCTACGCTCCGACACCCCGATGTCTTGACACCCCTACATGTATGTTCCGACATCCCCATGTTCAAACTCCTATGTTCCAACAGCCCTGAGTTCAGACAACCCTGCTCTGACACCCCTATGTTCAAACACCCCTATGTTCCAACAACCCTGTTCTGACACCCCTATATTCCAACACTCCTACGTTCCAACACCCCTCTGATCTGACAACCCTGTTCTGACACCCCTATATTCCAACACTCCTTTGTTCCAACATCCCTATGTTCCAACATCCCTGTTCCAACACCCCTATATTCCAACACTCCTATGTTCCAACACCCCTATGTTCCGACAACCCTGTTCTGACACCCCTATATTCCAACACTCCTATGTTCCAACACCCCTACATGTTCCAACAACCCTGTTCTGACACCCCTATGTTGTAACACCCCTATGCTCCAACACCCCTTATGTATGTTCCAACACCCGTATGTTCCGACAACCCTGTTCTGACACCCCCATGTTCTAACACCCCTATGTTCCAACACCCCTATGTTCCAACACCCCTACATGTATGTTCCAACACCCCTATGTTCCGATTAACAGTGGTCTACAGGCCAAATGCTAGTTAAAATACCTAAGGACTAGTCAACATTCTAGCTGGTTCAATACTGATAAACATCTATAGAAGAGGGCTCCAATATCAAATTGAGCTTTTTGATACACTCATTTCCTCATGAAAGTGGGGAACAATTTAATTCTGCAGTAAAACGCTTGCTAAAATAATGCAAAATTTCATTTTATCAAAATTCTAAACACAAGAAGTCCCCTCAATCCACCAAAAGCCAAGTAATAGTACCGGCTGTTGCCTACCTCCAAAGTAGTTCCCTAATAAGCCCAAAAGTTCTCTTCAGAACAAAGAAGTCCCCCTGAATTCCTAAATCTACTCCACAAGAAAAATCAACACAGGAAAAGTAACAAATCATTGCATGGCGTTACCGCAAACCAATTATGTTACTCACCATTGGTTTAACAACAAGTAGCGAGCCAACCTCAACGCAAGCGTGGGGTGCTGCAAATGATTCCTGATGCTTCCCAGCACCGTACACTATTGCATCCTCAAAACACTACAACAAACAAAACAAATATTCCAGTAACATCAAGAGAAAAGAGTATCAAATTTAATCACGTTATACTGTGATATTAAGATTGTGAAATGTCCTGAAAACTTATGATTTCCTTCTCCTGGCAGCAGAAGAGACCTAACCCTATGGACAAGTCATTAATGTTTGTTGCAGTGATTGTTGAGTCGAGTCGTGGTAGCGTAAGACTTCTCTCGCGAGATCACTGCTCTCGTGCGAAGTTACTGGCTGCCGACTCTTTGGCATTAACTTACCAGTCTTGAGAGCAGTAGTCTCGCGCAGAGCAGCCCTCTCGCAAGATATTGCGAGAGAGTCGTGCCGCTATCACCGTGACAGACATTTAACAACTTGTCCACAAGTCTATGACCCTGCTGGATTATGACAGGAGTTTTCTACCAGCTGCTGTGAACATCTAGAATAGGTTTCCCTGATGTCAACGGGCAGCCTTCAGAGGAGGGGGGGGCTCAGTGTTTTAAAGGGAAGGTATATGTTTGTCAATCACTCTTGAAATTAATGGCAATAAAACCCCATTGGTTAGAAACCTACAGCAGCTTTCGATAGTATAAAACATTTTGAGAAACAGTTCACTTTTGAAATTGTTGGTCATGTAAAAGAATATCAATTTTTATGCCCCAAATTTGAATCTGAGAAGCGTTTATGTCAGAAACACTTCTCAGATTGTGTATTCCTATTAGGGATTATTCTTCCTACGTGCACATATTCGCTTCAAATTTTCAGCAATATCTCAAAAACGGGACTATTTTTGGAAATGAAATTTTCACAGGTTTGTTATATTATGCACTTAAATTAGGATTAAAACCATCAAACAATTCCACAAACCAAAATTATACTTTGCCTTTATGGAAGCTGAGCATCATTTTATGATAGGCCATGCATAGTCCTCGGCTTCAGGTATACGAGTTCAGAGTTGCAAAAGCACGTTTTGGGGCTTTGTTCAACTAATGTTGCTGTGCATGCTCCTAGCTTGTTGACTTTGTATGATATTATTTTATTGACTTCCTTCTTTGTCCTCTCTCCATGGGGCTCCTGGCTAATATAGTGATTTCTGAGAATCCTTGACTAATTTCTTACTAAAAGTTGCATGAATGCTGGATATTTACCTGTATTGCAATATCTTTATTCCCCAAGTGTTTATTAAGTGCCCCTTTGAGAAGACAGGTGACTGCTTTAAGGTTCTGGTCTTGGTTGCTTTCGCATTCTAGGAACAAACAAAAATCACAACGGGGTAGAGCATTAAAGATACTGTAACTATTGTCACAAATGTATGTTTTGTTTTTTTAAGTTGGATCATCGTTTGGCTTTTTTAAACGTAATGCTTATTTATAGCAAAATTATAAAGATACAATAAAAGTCGCCTGCGCAAGATTCAGCTGCAGTGAATAGTGTCCACTTGCTGAGAAAACAGCAAAAAACAGTATTTTCACATCAAATCCATCCATGTTTAGCGAGGTGACAGCGGGTACCAACAGCATCTCTGGCCCAACATTCGCGAACAGAACCAACCCTCGGAGATCTGAGGAAACGATTCAGGCATGAACCTTCCAGTCGCTGTAACCATATGGAAAAAGCTTACCCCTGATGTCATGGGACAGCCGTCAGAGGAGGAGGCTCAGTGTTTTAAGGAGGCTGTGCACCAAATCTGACAAGACATATATAACCCCCGGCTTCAAATTTAAGAATTCAGAGTTGCCCAAGCAAATGTCTGGGCATTTTTTTCTTTTAAAGACCTTTTAATGTTGCTGTGCGTGCTCCTAGCTTGCTGTTTTTTTCATGAGATTTTTTGCTTAGCTTCCTTCCTTGTCTCTTCTCCATTGGTCCCCTGGCTAGTATAGTGATCAAGTTCGCTTCTCTGAGAATCTTTGACATCACACCCAGACTTAATAAATAACATTAAACTACTTTGTGTTTTACCGTAGCTGGTGGGAATGGATTGTGTAAAAAAATATATATATATCACCTAGTCAGTTACCCTTGTGGTTTATTATTTGATATCTGAAACAAAAAGTTGCGTCTCCTTAAGGTGATCCCCAGGCTGCCGCTTCCCTGGTTGTATAGTATACTCGGGTATTATCCCTGGCTACACAGAAGTTAATGTTTGAATGGCATTTGACTAGCAACCCCCGAACACAGAAATTGACAAAATAGGGAAACCAACAACATACATGTAGGGCTAGATAGCTCAGTTGCCGGCGTGTTAATACGGAGGTCATTGGTTCATTTCCTGTTTAATGAATTTGTTTTTATTTTTAAGCCCAAAAATCATTAAAAAAAGAAGGTAGTCTCTTACCTTTAAGCATGATTTTGAGACAGTCTGTGCTGCAGTTTGGCAATGCTCTCCATAGATACAATACTTCTATTGCCATAACTATGCATTGTTTAGAAGTCGGCATGGTCTTCTTAAACTTGTGGGCCTGTAAGATGTCACAAAAAAAACATAAAGATATTAGAAACAACTTGTAATTATCGTAATCCTGTTTTCACTTGTACGACCAGAACTCCGTGTGCTTGTCATGCCCTGAGTGTAAAGCGAAACCCTTTAAAATGAAAATAAATGCTAAGCAAAGCACATAATTTAGTATATGTTGAATTATTTACATTGCTTGATAGGTACATGTACTTTCATTTTTACGCATTGCGCACTTTCCTTTATGCAATGCTTGACAAAGACATGGATTTCTGACCTAATGCATTTAATCCTGTATATTGTTGTTCCTTATATTGGTGACAAGGCGGTCTACATTGTGTTAAAAAGTGTCTTGCTCCACGACGAAAGCAAAAGTAAGCTGGGAACCAGTAACCAGCAAAGTAAACTGCATGGTATTATGATTTTGAATGGTAACCTACTTCTGTTGAGCTGCATATTTGTGCTGAACTGGGCCCAAGTTCATACAGCTGCTTGAAGTAGAAAATGGTGCTGAAATGTGCTAAGGAGCAGGGTACCAGTCACAGGTTGTGCATAAGACATGATATTTTAGCTGGTAACAATTGTTGTGCTTGGCTCTGTTTTGTGCTTGAGCAGCTCTATGGGCCAATTCCATAGAGCTGCTCAAAGGCCAATCTTGTGTTTACCATGCGAGTTCCATTTTATAGTGCTGCTAACATTGGCTAACCATAAAAGGGGAAAGGGCATGCTGACCATGCAATGCTTACTGTTTACGAGCAAATAATGGCATCAAAATGTTAATCTATGGTGTGTGGTAAACCTGCAGGCTGGCTGCCTAATTTTGTGTCACTAACCTGTGAAACATAATTGAGCAATTGAGCAGTTTCTATTACATTGAGCCCATGTTCATTAAAATGGTACCTGTATTCAGGACTAGGTATCTTTTGAAAAACAGGAGAGTATCTTGTGGTGTGTTGTGGCTGACGGGTTAAGAGCACGGGACTCAAGCTGTTTTCGATCAGCAGAGTGTGGGTTCAAGTCTCATTTACAAGTGGCACTTGTGTCCTTGAGCAAGATACTTTTCCATAATTGCTTTGTCCTTTGAATGGGACATTAAGCCTAAGGTCCTGTGTACTGTAGGATTGGTAGCGCACTTATAAAAACCATGAACACTTATCGTGGAAGAGTAGGGGTTAACCGGTGTTTCTGGTTCACTGAGCAAGAACCCTTATACAGGTTTCCTCAGGCTCGCAAGCTTCAGTGATTAAGTTCACTTATGGGGCATCCGTTTCATTATCAGAAAATATGTAATCTTATATTTCTAATGAGGAAGGCTTCCATTTTAGAAAAGATGAGTAGGGGCTAACCCCTCTGTTTCTGGTTCACATAACAAGCACCCTTGTTAACCCTTAGCATGCCACCATAAGTTTGTACACACAAACCTGTGGCGCCACATTTCCTGTGCAGGGCTCGAAATTAACACTGGACCGCAGGCCCGAGGCCAGTGATTTTAGCGTCGGTCCAGTAAACTTTATTCCCAACAAGTCCGGCGGTCTTGTGTTTTTTTTTAACATTATAAAAGTATTATTAACATGAAATGTATTATCTTTCATTAAATAAATGTATTTAAATCTCAGT
>JAUELU010000026.1:7482265-7493185 GCA_032357145.1 Evasterias troschelii | reverse complement strand
AATAACAATTTGTATCGAAATGGACACAGAAACACACATGGCAACTTTGAACAGAATTTGAGGACATACATGTACAGGTCATGCTCATAAAACCATGAAACCATCTTCAAATACGATATGGCGGCCATCTTAGACATGGTGGCCATCTTGAAAAAAAAATTTAAACAAAAATGGAAAATAACAAGTAACAAGGACCTCCCTCACCAACTTTTTTAAAAGTCCGGACAAGCAACATGTTATTTATTTTACTTTGCCTAACAATGTAACTGAAATATGTGTTCACTTTTATTTGAAGTAATGTTGCGATTAAAAGAAAATATATCTATTCAAATTGTGATGATATGATAACGATAATTAAAAACATCTCTCCGTCTTTGTTTATAAATCATCTCTGTACATAATATTATTTAAGTACAAAAGTATTACATTTGTAAATAAATATACACTAAGAATTCAATTGACTGTTATAATTGACAGCAATGCAAGCGATAAATGTTTGTTTATTTTGTATGACTGATAAAATAACGTGGTAATCTCCACCTTATAAATGAGGTTCAATAGTTAAAAATACAATAATTAAAAACAAACTTGGCGTTTGAGGGAAAAACAAAAAGCTGAGCCCTGAACAACACTATGTAATGGTTGAACAAAATTATAATGCGGTGAACAAAAACAAAAAGACCAAAATCAAACAATGATGTTTTTTATCCTTACCATTACTTAATAATATACATAACTTGTCTGTTCCTGTTTTTCGGCCTTAGTCTGTGGTTTTACCTCTGCATAAAATACAAACCACCGTCTCTCCTTGTGAGTAATTGTACGGTGGGACGTTTACAAACATCTCCCAAGGAAATCAAGAACGGATATGCATCATTCACCGACCGGGCGTTAGTTGCGCCAAGATTGCTCCGGTGGTTACAGCACAGGGCGAGGCTGCATTCATCAGGTCTACATTGCTATACTTTTTGGGGATATGGATATTTTTTAAACAACAAAATTGCTTCTTTATTAAAACAGCACTGCCCTTTGTCCGTATAATTACGATTATTATAAAGGATTTCTTGCCCAGTAATTGCATGCGGTTGTTAGAAAGAAGACTTAAAAGGCAAAATGTACATTTGGATTTTTGAACCATTCGTTTTTTTTAATTCTACAAAAACGTAGTAGAAAGGCCTACATCAAATAAAACTAACCTGTACAAATTACATTTCAAGAGGCCATTAAACTGGGGGTAATTACCAAAGGTACTCTTTCTTTCATAACATGTTTTTTCTGTGGAAACACACTTATAGTATTCATCCTTTTTTAATCCGAATTCCAAATTTGTTTTCTTTGATAATCCCCCACTCTATTAAAGCCAACAGGTCACCTCATGTTCACTCAATGACATTCGCCTACGTTTATAATGGCCAAAAATATCATGCCTGTTTTGATTTATTCAATGTTTTCATTCTGAAACCGACGGTTTATTTAAACTTAACTTTTCCTTTTGAAATAACATGTAAAAAGGTTCACACGCGATTAAATTGACATTCACTTATTCTCTACGTGTTTTCTGTTCTTGTTCAATTATGATTATGAGTTGGAAAAAGTCAAATGAAAATTAGAATACTGTTAGGTGTTTAACATTTTAATATAGGTTTTCCCGGCCAGTTTCAACAAAATCCATTCATTTTTACTCCCGGCTCAATTAAAATTATTATGAAAATGTGAATCAGCATTAAACAGTCAAAAAGAGTAATTCAATTTCACCAGTTTAGCATTCACTGGTCAAATAAGATATTTCAGTTTCCCAAGGGTGCAAGGCCCTATCAATTTCGTAAAAGCCAGCAGCAAAAGCAGGTCAAATATTCAATTTCGTTAATAAGCAAAGTGGATTGCGTGAATTTGAATGACATTTAATAATTGTTTTGCTGAAATTAGCCAGGAAAACCTATGATAACTTTGAAGTTAACACACCACGCCACACGACAAAAACAATTTTAGCGTAGCGAAACTAAATTCAGTTTCACAAACACACATTCAAATTAAGGCATTTTCCCCAATTCATTAAAACCAGGGTTTTAGTTGTAGCTATTTTTGAATTCAGTTTTGATTTCGTGCACACATGCGTTACTTCTTTTTAAGGCTTGTTTCACTCATTTGTTTTGATGAAAACAAATGGTTGAACAGCATCTTGCTGTTGGCTTTTGCGAAGTCGGTTTATTACACTATTTTGACTAGTGAATCTTCACTGTTGAAATTGAGTTGTCCTGTTTGATGCTTAGTGCTGATGCAGCAGCAGAATTTATTTTCAGAGGAGATGGATCGAGCCGGTTGTTAATTAAAGTGTTTTATATCTTCTATTACTCATATTTCAATTTATTTACTTTTAAGTTTTTCAAAATTACACAACTGTATTTTAAAAGGACCAATATTGACATGTTACTAAGACCGGAGTATGTAATTAAATTATGTATGAATTTTGTTGTTGAAATTGGCGGTGAAAACCTATAGGCCTACTGTACTTTATAATTACAAGGTTTGTACAAAAATTGTCAAATCCAATGTATTGCACGAACGTTCCATGTATGTGACCTGAGGTTAACCCCAAATAACGGCCGATATCCTGTAGACCAACCACGCAGTATAGGTATTGACGTTCAAAACCTATTTGTGTACAGTTCGGCGTGAATTTGTCCACTCTAGCAGCAGAAATATTGATCTGTTTAAATTGTTCTACTTTGATTTCTCCCTCCCCTATCCACCCACTGATGATTGGGTCTGTCCTTTAGGGAAAGCGGATACACACTGGCGACTAACGTGTGACATCCATCAATTAAAGACAATTGATTCAGGGGAAATTTAATTTAATGGGAATGTTTTTGAGTAATATATTTCTTTCCGTTTTTGCGTTAAAGGGACGCTACTATTTGAGCGTAGTTTTCTGTTTTTACGAATACCGTGGTTTTCAATTCATTTTTATTCCGTGTACACAGCGTGGCTTTGTGGACGTAATTTTCCTCAAATTTGGTAATTATTTGTGACCACAATATTGTTCTGTGTGGCTGATATTGGTATTAACTTCAAAATCATAAACTGAACAAGCTGTTGCAACTGCTTTTCCAGCCCAAATGACATATTGTTTTGTAGTTCAAGTTTTGACCATGGTGAGTCTAAACAAAGGGTGATTGACAACTCTCAACATGAAGGGCAACTCTACACAATATCGGGTCAGACTTGACCTGGCTTTCGGGTTCAAGGGGGCCTGAACTATTTCCGGTTTCGGTTTACCCGAAAAGTGGTTTTAAAAAAATGGAGCTCAAAATGAAAAATAAGACGGAGATAAGACGGGCTAGATAGAGGGTATCCGGGGTAGTCACACTAGTTTGGAAACATAACAGACACTACCAAAAGTGAGATGAGTGAGAGTCGTAATTATTTAGTGGATGAGACAAATTTATTCAAATGTTGTTAAACTTTATTATCTGCGAGCTTTTAAACTAAAACACATCAGATGTCCTTTTTGATGATTGCCTTTAAACACTAGTTTGATGACCCATACGTTAAAGTGACCCAGCTGAAGGTCAGCTATTAAAAACACATCATGATATGATGGATGATTATGACGCATCGTGTTCTGAGATCATCGCACGGCGTAAACAATAGATGGAATACTTAATTTAGCCACGGAAAGGCACTGCAAATGTCTACAAACATTTCTGGGTTGAGAGTTGCCGCACTAAAATGTCATCAATATAAATCGACGCCGTTGTTTTTGTTACAATTGGAAATGGTTAGTTATGACTTTTCAGTAAAGTTAACGAAAACAACATTATTCGATTATAACTTCTTCGTGGTTATTGTTTAATTTGTTGGACTCCTGTGTAAAACTATAGCTCGATAATATACGGGAAATCGGTTCATTATGCTCAAATAAGACAAACATTATTATTATCCGTAGGCTAGAAAAGCTAAAGACCTAAATAGCTTGAATATAATGACAAGCAGTATGATGGAGAGTATTATATACAGGATTGGTAGAGCTGACAAAGTGGCAAACCGGTTCATGTTTATGTGGTCAATCATATACATGCATTAACAAACCTATGAAAATTGTTGTGAGTCCGCAGAAAAAAGTGAAAAATACATGCACAATTTTAAGCATGTAAACACATTGATCTTCATAATGGTTGTAACAACCGAAACAAGGTGTTGCTTTTTTGTTTTGATTGAAAGGCCAGTTGTTAATAACATTTTCTCTGGTTTTGCTTCATTTCAAATAATAAAATTTAATTGTTAACGTCACAACCAGTAAGCTTTCAAAATAGTTAAACAATTATTAAAGTTAATCTTGTACCTTTAATTTTCTAGTGAGCACACTTTTTGTAACAAACACAGTAAATGTTGAAATAGTGTACGCCGATTGCTCACGGTAGGCCTACTATGTGTTTTTCCTAGGCCATCGGTATTTGGAACTTTAAGCATTATGCCTAGCCCTACTCAATCAGTCCTTCTTATGAGCTATTCTGTAAATGCACTTTGTGAGGAACACTGTTGTTTGGAGAAGGTAACAATATTTTAAATATAATGTTTTCAAATAGACATTTATATTGCATTTTCCCTGCCTCGAGTGTTGGCCAACCAACATAAATAAAAGAATAAATGCAAAGCAATAACTGATAGGGGCCAACAGTGTAACAATTTTACAACAACAAATTCAAAAATATAGTGTTGAATTTAATGGAAAAAAGCAACAAATCATAAGATTTGAAAGTTTGCAGAAATGTTGAATTTGGTCACAACATCTGTTAACACGAATTAATGTTTTGCTAACATTCGGCCACCCATGCCAACAAGCGCGGCATCAACAATAAAAAGGTCTATATCAATGCACGGGGAGGGGGACACAAGTTTTTAAGGCAACTTTTTATTGCCGATTAACTGCTGTTCAGGGAAGTGACAACCTGTTGTCTGAAGTCTGTCTATTCCTATTACTCGCTGCTGGGACCCGACGATACCTTTTTCTGTCCATGGAAGCGGTGACGTCGTTGACAACGGTGGTGGCACCCTGCATTTCCGGATCAGTTGACACGGCGACATCTGCAAGCGAATGAGGGCGTGCTCGCCCTGTAATATAATTAAGATTGTGATACATTTGAAGAGTAATGACTTACTAGATTTGTTATGGTATGAGAACAACTGTGTGGTGTTCAAGTAGTTTTTGGTCGAGTTTTAAGTACTCCCGAGTATTAGTGGTGACCGAGTATAGGACTCAAGTATGAGTACTTGTGCTGTATAGTATTCTGACGTCCGAGTTCCGATTCAAACAGCCGAATTCATAGCACTTGGATCTCCGAGTAGAGTACGAGTACTTCATAAACAATTACTGCAACTTGGGTAAAAACAGTTGTTGTTTTGACTTTTCTTTTGGACGACAATTTTTAAATTTCTTTACAAGTAAATCATAATTCAATAACCGAGTATCAAGTAAATGAATTCCGTACATTTTTTTATATTTTACTTTATTTTTTTTCTCAGCCAAGTATTTTTAATTATTATTAATTTTGGTAATGAGAGATCGCCTTACATCAAAAGGCCAAGGATGGCCACTTCAAGGTGGGGGTTACCCTTAACTGATTTGGGCAGCACATATCTAGTATTGACTTCGAGTACGAGTATAGCTAGATTACAAGTATGATTATCATTAAAACTATATTCGAGTAGTTCAACGCTGGAGATCAAAAACACTCACTTTGATCATCTAATTTTTTACATTTTTTGTTTTGTGTTTATTGTTTTCTTTAAAAAAAATATCGCCTAACATCACAAGGCTGTTTTAGTTGTAAACGTTTTCCTTCTCCTTGTGTACAACATTGGTAAGATTTAAAATAAAATCGCAGGTTTGCACATAACTTGCATGGTATATAAATTGGCATGGCGGAAAACTTCCAGTTTAGCTTGAAATGCCTTAGTGTTTTAAGGACCAGAGGTAATAACATCCGATGTTTGAAAACAGTGAAATATATAATGGGGTTCTCACTGTTGTCTCGTTACTCGGAATACCGATTTAACTGAAACTTTCACAGGTTTGTTATCTCATGTATTACGTTGGGTCACATCAAGTGTGGATACACCGGTCTTTGAAGACAATGCCAATGTTGTTCACACCCTTTAAACTGCACTGTTTTGGAAGAGTCTTCGATATGTAACAGTGTCATTCTCTTTAGTGCGTCATGTCTAGACACCAGTTTACACGAATCAATTTGTCATGAGTCAGACAGTTTTCAATAAAGTCAAACAATAACAATCTTGTAAAAACAGGTGAAGATCTGCGTGTGGTTCTTTAACTCTTGAATACCCAATGATTCGTTGTACTTACCTCGTAGATTATTGGGCCTTGTGCACAGTGGTCTGGATAGAGCAAAGTCTGCAGCCGATGTGTTAGTCCCCCTTTGAGAAAAAAGCATAATGTCAATTATAATGTTTAGTTGAAAAACGAAATGAATTAAGTAACTAGAAATCACACTTTTATTGTTTAACTTTTCAATGAGAAAATGAGAAAAAAAAAGGTTATAACGTTTACTTGAAAACGAAATTAATTTAGTTACTGGAAATCGCAATGTTATTGTTTAATTTTTTCAGAGAGAAAATGAGAAAATAACAAAATAAAACAACTAACATAATTTAAATTTGTGAATGAACGTACGAACAAAAACAGCGTTTTATATGGGTATGTGCGTGGACACACCCAGGGGCATTTGTGGGGTCCTGACAACAATGGAACAATGGACCCAAAAGGTAATTTCAATAGGAACAATTGGGCCCCACAAGGGAATTCTTCAGAAAAGGGAATAATAGAACAACAATAGCAGTACCACACAAACCGGATCCGTATGGCTGGGTGACTTGGTCAGATTGTTTTGCTGTTATTTCCTTTATGTTTTCAATCATTTCGGAATAGCCTTTCCCCTCCTTTATTTAACCATGGGATTCTCAGAAATTCTTTAGAGGATTGTTTTGGTATATTTCTTCAAGAGGGAAGAGTGTGTTAGAGTAAATGGATTTCTTTTTCATGGGAGGGTACTACCTTTGCCAGACATTGAGCGTGTTATAAATTACATCATTCAGTAACTAATAACGTATTCTCTATTCGGCCAGTATAATATAAAATTTCTAAACAAACCTATACCTATCAATCCAAGTTGGTTTGACAGTCAATGACACACGATCTGCTATTTCTTTGATCATGCTGGCAACCCGCTCCGCGTTGTATCCACGGACAGTCTTACCTTCCACTTCGATAATCTCATCACCTAGAATCAAAAATATGAATATTGTAAATAAATATATCACTCGGCTGCCACGTTGCTGATAATGTATACTCAACTAACCTTTGTTGAACACTTGGCATAAATAAATGCAACTGGTAAGTACTCCTTGAAACTCAGAAGAATAAACTGTTAGCGATAATAGAATACCCACCAAAATGCTAAATTGTTGCGACAGGTGTCCCGTTTGTTTATTTAGTATTTTATTCGAATTACTAGTTGTTATTAAAAATACTACATTATATTAAGTAGGCACTATTCTGTCTGCTTATAATAGCTATGGATTTGTTTTTCAGTGCCCAGTTTCATAGACCTGCTTCTTGTCTTAAGCTTCAACACTTGCGGCTTGGCAAAGATAATCCAAACAGGGCCCAATTTTAAAAAGCTGCTTAAGCACTAAAAGTAGCTATAAGCACAACATAATAAGGTTACCAGCCAAACTATTACGTCACATGTGCAATTGTTGACAGGTGTTCTGCTCATTTCTGCCCAGCAGCAGACAATTGGTAAAGGCACTGTACACGTTTGGTAAAGGTCAAAGACCAGTATTCTCACTTGGTGTATCCCAGCATATGCATAAAATAAAACGCCGGTGAAAATTTGGGCTCAATCGGTCTTCGAAGTTGGAAGAAAATGATGAAAGAAAAAACACCCTTGTTGGACAATTTGTTGTGCTTTCAGATAGGAATAAAAGACTTATATAGAAGACTTTTGTTATTTGAGTGAGAAATTACGTATTTTTCAAAAACTACGTTACTTCAGAGGGAGTCGTTTCCTACAATGTTTTACTATCAACAGCTCTCCGTTGCTCGTTAAGTAAGTTGTAAAGCTAATATTTGTTTTGAGTAATTACCAAACGTGTACGATGCCTTTAAGCAATATTTTCTGTTTACGCAGCTCTATGAAATTGGGCCCAGGACACCACACAGCTCTCTGGTCAGATATGACACGGATACACGTGGGTCATGTCCCTGGACCCGGAATCCCATAGTTTGTTAGAGTGCATTCACAGACTACGGGTAATGTTGCGTTTTCGGCTTGTATCTTACTGAGCAAATTTCGTTTTCATATTGCTGATTTCTGTGCTGAATCAGCTATATGAATTTAGGCCATGGTCTGTCTGAACCAGGGTCTGGTACCCAGTGCAATATACCTGGTCTAAGTGTTCCTTTCTTAGCAGCAGGACCGTCTGAAAACACCCGGGCTATGACAATGGATTCTGCCTCGTTACGGATCGTGATTCCAATTCCTGCAACAAAAATTTGTTGAGAACAGATCGTTTTAAACTAATATGTGAATGAATTAACTCCCCTGTTTTCTTGCAGAACATCAATTGTCTTTCATTTTTTGAATTTTCTCTGTGAAAACATTAATGACTCAAACTTTCCACAGTCTTATGAAGGGTAGACTCTAACATTTTCCGGGTCAGAACTGACCTGGATCTGGACCCGAGAGGCCTGACCCAGAGTCTGGGTCAAAATGACAAATAAATGGATTAGGCCACACGGGACCCGGATCTTGTCAGACCAATAGACCCTTCCAATAAAATATGTAAATTGCACATCGCGCGTGCGCACAAATATTTTGGCTGGCAAAATGATGGAACTTTTTTGTATGGGGTTAATGGTAACGTGACGCAGACGCGTTTGAGCGTCTGCTTAGTGCCGATCTCTATGGTGTTTACCAACCAATAGTGTCTGTACGCATGCGTGAATGTAACAAGCATAACTTCATGGGAAGGGTCTATTCAATTCAGGGAATTTGTATAATTTACAGAACATTAAGTAGGTGTTGAATGTTGCTTAGGGAATAAAGACTATAATTTAATTGGTTTAAACCATACTATGTACAACACATTATCAGAACTTTGTTGCTCAACAATGTGCTCATTAAGAATTTCGTTTGGAGCTATAGGACGACGCGTGGAGAAAGTTGTCTTTAGCATACGTCATTCCACTTATTATTCACGTGACCATTTGTTATGTTCAGTTGCATAACCAAGACATTTTCATTGGCAAGAGGGGAAAAACATGTAGATAAGACTCGTTTGTGAATTTGTCCGTTCTCATTGTGGGGGGGGGGGGGGGGTCTGAGCGGGCTTGGGGCCTCCGTCTCCGCCTCTGGTTGACCCAATGTTTATTTTCATCGTAATCATAGACACCATCTTTAATGAACTTCTACGGTTCTAGTGAGCTGAGTAACTCTTTGCTAAAAGAGTTCAAAGATTCTTGCAAAATGTAGAGTAAGGATAATGGGATCTTGTCACGTTGCACAAAACACAAATTAGTAATATAATTTCAATAAAGTGTCTTGTAATCTAACTTGAGCGGCAATTAAAGACTTTCCCATTAGTTTTCAGCTGCTCAGTGGCTTTAACATTTCTTAATGAAAACATTGTGGACCCCAGCAAGTAAAAATATAAAAAGATATATGAAAAAACTTCCTCCTTAAAATCACACCCCTGCACAATGTCGCTTCTGTACGTTCCTTTATTTTTGGTATAAGACAGCGAATTAAAGAAGACGCTCCAAGGTCAAAGTTGAGACTTGAGATACAAGCAATTTCCAATACCGGTTTTAGAGTCATGTAAATAATAACAAGTATCTAACCTGATGACCAAAAGGTGAAAAATGTCCTTTAATGTCATACTCTTTTAGATAATAAAATTGAAACATTACGTCAACAAGAGTCGCATTCCAAAAAGGAATTGATGCGACAGTTCAAACTCAATGCCGTTGATCCATCAATAATTATGAAAGAACTCAAAATTCTCTGTATAATAATTACAGACCATAATTTGAAATGTAATAATCATCGATCAAACGCTTTTGGATTTTGACCCCCCCAAAAATAAAAAAATAAAAAATAAATAATAATAATAATAATAACAAATAAATACAAATAAAACATAATAATAATAAATAAATACAAATAAAACATAATAATAATAAATAAATAAAACAATCCCTTAAGTGTTTCAAACACAGTGGCACTTTACACCATTTTAAAGTGAGGTTGGAGACTTACATTTTGTTTGTATTTTTAAGGACTCTACCAATCAGAAAATAAGTGGATCACATAACTGAATTTGACCTTAGAGACTCTCTGTAGCTAAAGCGCAATGGTAAGTTAAAGCGTGGATCCAGGGGCCTTTAAGGCGATAGACAGCCCTCGATGAGCTTCAGGCTTGAAATGAAATCTCCGGAAGCTCAATAATCCCAGAGTCCTGGGTACGTATTACAAGGTTCAAATAAACAAAGTGAAATGAACTTTAACTTTAACCTTTGGATAAACTTGTTAAGAATGATTCCCATTTATCTTAAACCTTGTAAAAAAAGATGAAATACGGAAGGCATGGAATTAAAACTAAAAAACTTATAAAATACAGAAAAGTTAACATAGTAAAACATAGCGTGTCTGTCCTATTGAGGCTAAATAAAGTGACTTTAAATCAAACATTCCTTTGTCAGTGCCACTCACCGTCACCGTAATCAGCATCCTTTGTAAATGAAAGCCTTCTATGGTTGTGTTTACGGTACTTATTTGCTACCACCGAGGTCCTAGTCTTCAACTCCTTCATGAAGTCATGCCGGCTCTTTCGCTCAGC
>JAUELU010000026.1:7376213-7386657 GCA_032357145.1 Evasterias troschelii | reverse complement strand
TATTAATGTCACCGTTTTTACTGAAAACTGACTGAATTGTTTGAACAGAGGTGCTTTAAATTTCTTATAGACCTTAACATTGACGTCATCCTGCTGCCATCTTGTAGGATAGCGATGATGAAATAATGGAATGACCTAGCTGTTTCGACGTGTGTACTTACAGCGCACAAGATGGCAAATTATTATTTTAATTTGATCTCTATTAAAGAGCGCCCTCTTCTGTGCAAATGCATACATTGTTCAATAGGCCTCTGTGTATACATGCCACCATTGCTAAAGTCAAACGTTTGAAAAGTTTGCATGTGTACATGCTACACACAAATCTCGGCGAGGGATGGGTCTTCATTTGTCAGTGAGGGCGCTGCTTGAGGTTGTGATGTCAAAGGTGTTTATTGATTTAAGAGTTGTGTGTATACCTGTTATGTCCTATCCCTAAGTAACTCAACCAGATGCAGATGTACATTTTAACATATTTATTATTAGTCTTGAGTACTGAATGTGGAACTTACTCCATTATGGTTCTAATCATTAATGCAACTTCTTATAACACAACTGGAATGCGCATGCGTAACTCTTAAAGTGGCAGACGTGATTAAAGTGAATACATTACAGTACCCTTGGAATCAGTGGCTTAATTTGAATATCAAGTACTGCAGTACTGTGTAACTGGCTGGATATATTTAGAGATTCAAGGTTGCATTCCCATGGTGATCCCCTCATCTTGACAGCTTAAAAGCTTATAATGACATCCGACTCCCCTTCCTCCCCCCCCCAACAAAGATTGACAAAATTCAAAGACTGCCAACATTGCTCAGTTGGAAGCACTGGCATGCCAATCTGGAGGTCACAGGTTCAGATCCCGCTCAAGTAAATATTTCTTTGTTCACCCAAAATTAAAACAGTTCTTCCTTGACTTTTTTCAGGCAATCCTGGTATAGTGGATTTCTACGAGGTTTTTATGCTGACATTATTCAAGGCAAGCGGGTGTAAGGTTCCAGTGTGGGGCATATCTCATGCCGGCCATACTTCCTTAACACAGGAGCTTGATGGTGCACAAGGTAGGCTACATGTAATTGAGGGCAATTCAGCACATTTTGGGTCATTGACACAACTCACAATTAAGAGAGGTTTGTGGTAGCACCATGTTAAAATCTCTTTTGAACTCCCAGTTAATCCCCTACAAGGCAGTACATAAGCAGCATCCAGCAACAGAGTCCAGCATTCTCCTGAAAACAAGGAGCATACTGATCGAAACGTTGAGTCGTTAACCACAGGTTCTTTTCCAACACTACTCAAAAGAGATTGTAACATGGCGCTACCGCAAACCTCTCTTAGTTATACCACTACCATGCAATACTTCAAATCCTTTTAGCATCAGGCTGGGTAAGCTCAGGACGGGACAAGTCTGGTGGTGTTGTGCTTTTACAGACTTTGATGGTGGTGTTCTGGTTTTTCAGACTTTTAGTCTAAAAAATAGCTTTCCACTACTTCCCGCTTAAAATAAATGAGAATAATCCTGTACTTAGTGCTTTTTCAACTGGAAACAGTTGTTTAACTTTGCGGAAAGTGTCTCTTTTGGGGGCTCTGGTCTTGTAAGAAGACTTTCAGGTGTGCCCAGTGAAATGTTGAGAAACAAGCCCTGCCCTCTTGTGGATTCCCCCCCCCCTACTATTTCGCATGCTTGGGAAGGGGGCTGGTGGGGTATTACTGGGTAGACAACAGGATGTGGAAAAACAAACTCAAGTTGAGGCAATTAAAAGTTCAATCTCTATTGGCCAAATCTGGTATACATCTGTTCAAAGGCTGTTCAGAGTGGCAGTCAAAAGTGTATTAAGCTATACTTTACTGGGGATACCATATTGGAATTTATTCAACTCTAGTATTTTTAGTATTTTCAAACAAAATACAAATTTAATAATAGTAATAATAATAACATGCATTTATATAGCGCTTAATACAAGGTTTCTAAGCGCTGAACAGGAAGTGAAGATAACAAAAAATTACAAGAAATCTTGTTTGGAATATATTGTTTTGAAATCCGAGTTTATGACTAAATTTTTCATCTGTTTTCTCCATCAGGTCCCTACAGTTTAGTGGACCAGATTAACCACAAGGCAGCATTTATACAAGAGTTTGTTCCTCCTGGCAAGAGATTAGTTCTTATAGGCCACTCCATAGGTGAGATACTACGGTGATCATGACATCTTACGCCTCATGAGTTAGTTGTTATGTTACACCTAACATTCCGACATTCCTTTGTTTCGACACCCCTATTGCAACACCCCTATATTGCGACATCCCTATTTTGTATTTTTTTTTTTTTTTTTAAATCTTCGGACATAATTCTTTGTTGGCAGGGGCCGTCCTATATTAAGACACCCCTATGTTGCGACTTCGGTATGCTCCGATACCCCGTAATGTTCTAACAACTTTAGTGTATTTTCCTAACCCGATAACCCTAACCCTATAGCGAACAAATTGCACATGGGTTTTCGGCCAATAGGGGTGTCTGAATACAGAGCAGTCACTGTTATTTTCCTTCTCAAGCTACCCCTCCCCATTGCCAGCTTTGGTTTGCCTTTTTCAGTATAAACCAGCTCACTACATGAACATGTAGTTTTTGATAATCATAGCTACCATGAAAACATGAAACCAATTAGATTTGTTCCAACTTTCAAAATTGTTTTAATTTTTGGTTTTACTTGGCGTAATTGTTTACCTGAAAGTTCTAGACACCAAGATCTAAAGAGCTACATAAAAACCCAGCAAGAACTAAATAAATTGCTTCTGGAGAGGGTCGTAAAATATCCGTTTGTAAAACTGACTTCTCACTATCTCCCCCTATCATCTTCTCTCCCAAGGTTGCCACATTATTCTCCAAGTCATGAAGAGCAACCCTTCCCTCCCCATCCTGAAAGCTGTGCTTCTCTTCCCTACCATTGAGAGAATGTGGGGATCACCCAACGGCACAGTCTTGGCCCCGCTGCTCTGCTACTTTCGTTGGCTGGCTGTCTTCGGCGTCTTTCTCAGCTCCTATCTCTCTGAGTGGGTCAAGTGGAGAGTCATCAATTGGTTTTTTCGAGGCAGAAAGGTTTACATTAACATATTTTATTTATTATTTCTAATTTGTTGTTTGATTTTACCCTTACCAATGTGTGTAAGCACTGCTTTCCCAAAATACACAGACAATTTACTTGGGTGGGATTCGAACCCATGAAATTTGTCATTCTGTAGCAGATGTCTTACCAACTAGACCACAGAGAATGCTCAGTAGCTAGAGGCTGTTTGAATCTCATATTTTAGCAACCGCTAATTTTGTTTATCATGAAATTCATACCTGCATGCGTTTATTTGTTCTTTGTCAAGAGGGCAAACCTACATGTAGTGCAAACCAGATTCTTGTCTGACCTCCCAATAGTATAAGTCAAGTTCTGTTAAAGTTTTTCCTGTGTATTTTTCTTGCCCTATAGAGTATGGAAATAATCCTAAAACCTTATTAAATAACTTGATGGCACTTATTACCAATTAACATTAATTTTTAACGCTTCCCGTCAGGTACCAGAATCCCCAAAACCCAAGATGCCTTAGGGCTTGCTAATAGATTTTGCACATCAGGGGCCAGTCTCATAAAACCAGTTGATCTGACATTAAGAGCTCAATGTTATGGGAAAGGGACACAAATTGTCAAATAGTCCAAACTTTGTTGTGTTTTGGTTGCCAGTTAATTTATCTCCCACAATTTCTATCCACTCAGGTCCCAAAGTGCACCTTTCATGCTGCATTAAATCTCTTCAACCCAAGCTGTACAAACAATATCATCTTCATGGCAGCTCATGAAATGCGAGAAGTCGTGGAACCAGACCTAGACGCCATCGCTCAAAACCTACCAAAGCTGCTGTTCTACTATGGGGCCAAGGATGGCTGGTGCCCCGTGGACTACTACCAAGACATTAAGAAACAGTTTCCAGAGGGTGACATTCGACTGTGCAAGCGCGGAATTGCACATGCATTCTGTTTAGAATCAAGTGAATTGATGGCAGATCTTATATGGAACTGGCTAGGACAAGAAATAAAGATTTAAGAAACAGTTTCCAGAGGGTGACATTCGACTGTGCAAGCGCGGAATCGCACATGCATTCTGTTTAATAGAATCAAGTGAATTGATGGCAGATCTTACATGTTTATTGAACTGGCTAGGACATGAAATGAAGATTCAAGACAATTGAGATCTCAATTGTATGTACTTCCTTTAATCTCTCCAGAGGGCAGTATTCAACTATGCATGGCGCAACCAAGATTGTGAATGATTTGCAATTTTTGCTCTGATGGCTGCGGAAGCTTCATGCTCTGAAGGAGTTGAGATTCTTTTGGGAATGGTTAAGGCCAGATGAACTGACTGGGTGCGAGAGGCACTTTGAGCTGAGTCCCTACGTTAATTGAAAAAGGACATGATAATAAAAATATTTTTATATTAGTGATAAACTTACGCACAAATTATTTACAAATTACACAGAAATAGTATTTAAATATAAACCATGATCGACTGTCCTTCAATTTTGTGGAGCCCACTTGGGTTTTACCTTAGTGCCCACATAATGGTGTCTGCGAACAGGGATCTCGTTTTCATTTTGGTTTCAGGCCCATTGTACTCAGTAAAAATCAACAACAGACCCGTTTTGAATATTGTACTTATTCATGTACCAATACTTTTTAATAGACCCCTTGCTCGTGACGTCACCCTAAAAAAAAAACGCCCTCACTGAGGCCCAAGGAGGCAAATCATTGAACAATAGCTGTTCTTTGTGCGTAGACGAGTGCGTGACCTCAGTGACCTGTAGTGTTTCGCGTTATGCAAGGGAGTATGTGTAATTTTGTTATGCTAATGATGAAGTACGATCTCAAAGTTACTTTTATATTAATAATCGAAAGATTGTCAAATTGTTGTGCAACATAATTTTATTTTTTACATATTGCTTTTTATTTCTTGAAATGGTCTTTTTGAAGTTGAGTGTCTATAAATTAAAACAGTATTAATATATATCGGATGAATTAATAAATTTTATCTATTGAAATGGTTATTTTACCTTGATTTGTTATCAGTTATATAGTTTTTAGTTTAACCGATCCTCCAGGGTGGACCAATTTTACTTATTTTCAGCAATGGCAACTGGGGGGGGGGGGGCAACGGGGGGGGGGGGGGGGGACCCCCCCCCCCCACGGGTCACCCGATGGATTGATGTTCGTACCGAACTACGACCCTTTTTTACTCGAGATGACATCAAGGTAGAGATCGTCCAGGGCCCGATTCACAAAGCCCACTTTCTGGAACAGTCTTCCACTTGCCCTTCGTCAAGCCTCATCAGCCAGTTCTTTCAAATAATTGCTCAAAACCTATTTGTTCACACACGAACTCAAATAAAAATTATATGTACATATCGGCCCATTATGTTTACTTTTGTCTTCTTCTTTTTTGTTCTACTCTTCGTTTTGCTTGTTGTTGAGCGTCACTTCGTGACGGAAATGTGCGCTATATTATAAGAGGCCACTGAAAGTACTAAGATTCATCTTTAGATTAGATGTTGGTTTCACCCTTTGGTAATTTGTATAATAGTGACATCTCACTTTGTTGTCAATTAAGATTGATACACAGTTAAGATGAATCTTAACTCTTCGTGAAATCGGCTCCTGGTCATTGAAACAAAGAGGCCATACCTATACTTTCAGCACACATCAAAAAGATGCAAAACTCCAGATATCAAGATCCCTGTGGAAGGAGCCATAGCTGGAAATAGACCACACGGGCGACCACCACGTGCTGGATTGCCACCATTCAAACGTAGCACTCTGACAGGACTGAGGCTCGAAACCGTCAGTTCTGGAGGAGTTTCTTGGTGTTAATAGCAACCTGAACGTAGACGTAGCCCACCTTGTTGGGCCGTTCTGGCTTTCTTAACATCGATCTTATCATAGTCGCCACCATTATATAAGACCGATGTTAAAGGGAGGTTACAGAATTGGTAAGAAAAAAAACAGTAAAATATACTTTTGACACAGATTTACATACACGGTCTAATGATGATGATAGAAAACATCACTTGAAATATTTATGTCTGAAATGCCATATTTGATGCGAAATAAATGAAACTAATTTTCCGATTGGAGTTTATCGCTCAGATAAGCGTTTTATTCATCGATGATTTCATGCAAGTAATCAGTTTTTCACTATTTTCTCGTGACCCAGATGGCCGATCCATCTCAAACTTCCACAGGTTTGTTAGTTTATGTATATGGTGTATTACATAAAGTGCTTACACTGCCAGCAAGTAAGAAAAAACAATTATGTAGTGTTCCTTTGCATAACAGCCCAACAAGGTGGGCTAAAAGTAGGCGTAACCTGAGAGGAAGGCCTGCGGGAAAAACCGGCCTGCTACTTCTACAACTTGGGCCTAGTCCTAGCTAGTCCATTCCAGCTGTTTTTCAAAAGGTTTATTAATGTCGTGCTTCAGGAATTATAAACGGCAGCTGTTTTTGGTCAGCCAGTGTTCGTCCTGGCAAATGGGGCGAGCGACATGGTAAAAATTCACATTGGTGATTGAAGCAAAATGCTCTTCTATTTGTTGGTGTGCTGCATTCTCGTCATCTGAAACGACGACAAGGAATGCAGCGCTCATACACACGCGCGATGATTCCATCGTTATAGCCTACACAATCCTTAGATGTCGAGGTAAAAGCGCCATTAATTACACAAAATGAAAATGATTTGTAAATAGATGTGATATTGGAAAAAGCACAAGGCCTTGACGCTGACGCAGTCTAAAGCTTTAGCCACCTCACGTTTGAATGGGTAGCGGCCCACACGGGGAACAGCATAATCCCCATCGAAATAATTTGTTCCCCTTTTTCATTTTATTTTTCAAGCTAGATGCTCATAATTATGGAACTTCATTAAATAAAGCTCACGAGCTTTAAATTGGCTCCACGAAGTTCCTATAAAAAACACAATGTGGCCTATGGACATAATTTTACAACACAGTGTCGGAATTAGCGGATGCGGCTGTTGCTAAGGGTGTTGCCATGGGCAGTGGTAAACTTTCCAGTGTATTATAGATTTGAGCTGAAACGACAAACTGCATATTTTTATCCAGTGGCCAATAGGAAATGCACACTACACAGCCTATACGGAATATAACATTGATACGCATTTACAAGCAATCAAGCAGAACGCCTACTATAATATTTATAACCTTTATCATAGAGCTAATCTATTGAATTCACAACACAAGAACATTTTTGACACATTGGTCTAAACCCGTTGATCTCTATGTGTTATCTGACTGTGAGTGAGACTGGAGCTATGGTCATGAGTACACCGTCATACTAGTCACAAAAAGCAAAGTGGGTGGATAGAAACCTGTTGACGTTTTCATCCTAAGGTAAATTCAGGCTTTTTCCTTATTGGTTCTAGCATGGCTCCTAAACATAATATAGATGTTTCCATCCATGTCTCTATATAATGAATGATGCATGATGAACCTTCCTCCATGGCTCTTAATTAGGCCAAGGTAGGCTACTGGTGCGTTTATGTGTAGCCTTGATGTAATTTTTATTTTTGATAGCATTTGTTTTTTTGTCTTGGTTCTGGGCGTTATGATTTTGGTACAACCTGCTCTGGATACTGGCGTCTACTGCATGCTCACTTTGAGCATTTCTACCTCCTAATTGCTTTGGAGCAGCATTTGTCTATCCCGGAAATAAATGAAGTATCCGAGCACATGTGTGGGTCTGTACCACATCTAGCAAGCTCCATGACATGTCATGGTATCTGGAGTGGTAGCATGCACAGTTAAAGGGTGTGTATACAACATTGGTAATTGCCAAAGACCTGTATCCAAACTTGATGTGACCCAACATACATGAAATAACAAACCTGTGAAAGTTTAATCTAAATCGGTCATCGGAGTCATGAGAAAACAGTGAAATACCCCCTTATGTGTTTTAACTTTTTTCAAACTTCGGAATTTATCCTACAGGATAAAGACTGTTTTACTCATTTCCTAAGAACTATGGCATTTCAAGCGAAACCATTTCAAGGGAAGTTTTCCACCATGACCATCTTTATACCATGCAAATTGTGTGCAAATATGTGAACATTTTTATTTTCATTCTTATGTTGTACACACCATAGAGTAATAGACGTAGTGGTTGACTTATATGCATTGTTTGTATGGTTGTACCATGGAGGTACAAATCCCTCAGCTCCATTATGGTCGAGGTTGACCTTCAGTCAGTGCACGCGGAGGTGCCAAACCAAACACACATTGAAACTGGTGGATTGAATCATCATGGCATACCTTCATCATACAGCAAGGAACTATAATTGCTATAACCATACAACAATATTAATTGCTTGCTGTGGGCTCGATCATGCTTTGACTTCAGTGCCGAGTCATAACCTGCTTAGCGCTCCAGAAACGTTCACTGGAAACGTCCCTGGACGTAGTCCCCGGCATGGCCACGTGCTTTTGGGGCATGTATAGACAGTCAATGTTTTGGATTCTTGAAATGAAGAGAATATTTTCAATCGAGAGTATTTTTTCTCTAAAACGAAGTATGACAGACGAAACACATATCGAAACTTCCGCGTATACATGCACATGCCACTACTGACGTATGTGAGGCGTGCAAATTGATGCAAAATTGTGTGTGGCACATGGATGCGCGATATAATGACAGGGTCGCTACAAATGAATTACTGTTGTGAACTAGTATAATATACGCACATTGGTATGGTGTTTTTTCTGTTCTTTCTCACAATAGGCCTACGTTGAGCTTCTTCAAGATAAATCGCTGTTTTTAACTTAAATTTAAATGTTGGGGTTGAATCGTCCAAAACTCAAACCCGGGTAGGCTATTTGTTGGTGGTTTGAATAATGTTGTTGTTTTTCTTGATAGCTATAGCTTGAATTGAACCCTACAAAAAGGAGCAGTGATGGGAATTCTACACAAACGACTCAACCGTGCAGCTTGTCTAGCCTTCATGGTCTTAGCAACCCTTCTGGTTTTGCAGATCGTCACCTATCATCAAAACGCCCAAAAGAGTGAGTTTCAATAGACATTATTTTATGCAGCCCACCGCCATCATTAAACCGATGACGTAACTGCGGCGAACTCTATTAGCAAAATGAACATAACACCCGTGGCCTTGTGATATCTACGCGAAGGTATCCTTTCTATGACGTCATATCCATGAGGTCTATATTATTAGTGCACTATAGTCTCAAATCAGACTGGGAACCTTTTGCTTGATAACACAGTAAATTGGAAGAGTATGAGGTATACTCAGTAGATGCGAAAACAATAATTACACAACTGTATTACTATTAGCCAAACCACGTGGCCTCGTGTGACGTCAGAGCAAGGAATCGTGTAATTCCACTGTAGTGTAAGCCACGCCCACTTTACACACAAAGTTAAAGAAACACGTTGCCTTGGATCGGGCGGGTTGGTCTATGGAAAGGGTCCGCCATTTTGTGGAGTCAAATATTTGACTCTACACAATGGCGGGCCGTGTTACTGTTAGTTCACGATGTAAAAGGAAAACCACGCAATATCGAGGTATATTTGTGTGGATCATTATGTTCTACTTTTAAAACATCATTCTAACCATATGCATTTTATAACAGACGGTTTCAAACGCTTTTCATAGCCCAACTCGCCCGATCCAGATCCAAGGCAACGTGTATCTTTAATGGCTCCATCGATTACCAGAAACCAATTGATTGCATTGATCTAGTTTTTGAATGAGGAGTTATGCAAGAAAAGTTTAATTAATTGGAAGTGGCTTTTACACGTTCCTCAAAGACTCAGTGTCTTATACAATTATAAGTTTCTGTCATAAGAAATGCCTTTTAACGACACAAACGTATGCCAAGGTTTGGACGGATAGCGAACTTTGTACAGCAGATACACGCGCATGTGACGCAATGATAGTACAGTCCTTGATACCACACACCTCCTCCATCAGGTCTAAAACTAAGGGGTCAGTATGGTGTGTGAAAAGGGTCAGAAGGCTTTTTTAAGCCAATTAGTAACCCATGTATTTGTATATTTCTTGAACCCCAGTATTACTGCTTACTGCTTCTTGGGAGGTTATTCCAGTCCTCTATTATGACCCTTTGTGAGAAGAGTTTTCTTGAGTTTAGCCGGGATGTTTTTTCCTTGACTTTCATGTTGTGTCCCTTGTTCTTGATTCGGTGTTAAGATCTGCATTCACATTATCCAGTCCCTTCATTATCCTGAATGTCGTGTTTAGATCGGCTCTCGCGTCTCTTCTCTTTCAGAGTCATGGGTGCATCCGCTTAAAGGCGCTGAACATGTTTGGTAATTATCAAAGACCAGTATTGTCACTCGGTGTATCCCAACATATGCATAACATAACAAACCT
>JAUELU010000026.1:7308895-7320494 GCA_032357145.1 Evasterias troschelii | reverse complement strand
TGCCATGATATCCTAAGCTGGACTATGCCACACGTCTTAGAAGAAGTTCCCACCAACAGGGGTCAGTGATTTAGTCACGAGTTGGCAGAGTTTTGCATTTTTTCAAATATCTTGAAAGGCAAATCATACCTTTGGTTTTTGGAAGTGTTCGATTGTTTTAATCCGATATAAATGTTGATATAAACAATAAAACTAACCTCTGAAAATTTCATTTCAAAAGGTGGTCACGTTTTTGATATATCTCCGAAAACCCAGAGCGAATATGTCCATGCAAGAAGAATCATAATCTGCAAAAGGAATACACAATCTGAGAAGCATTTCTGACATAAACGTTTCTCAGACTCAAATTTGGGGCATAAAAATTGATATATTTGTGCATAACCGCAAAACTTTGAAAATGTTTCTCAAAATGCTTTATACTATCGAAAGCTGTTGTAGGCGTCTTACCAATAGGTTTTTATTTCCATTAATTTTAAGAGTGATTACAAACTGAATACCTTCTCTTTAAGAATATAGGTTTCCAAGAGATGGAATCACTTCTGTATTGTTTGATTACTTATTCAGAATAACAATCTTGGCTTACTTCCTTGCGTTCCATCCTGCACTGTTTTCATCTGGGGTAAAAATTGTCTTATTTGTTGAAATTGTTTCAGTTAAAACGGGTAAAGTTTCTCCAACACGTCCAACGTCAACAACAATGGATAATATGAGGCAGCTATTAACGTAAGTGCAGATAGAAATCACTGGGTTTTAACTTACAGTGGTTGTAAGCAGGAACTTTTAGAGCTGCCAACTCTCCCCGATTCTGCAGAAAGTTACCTGAAAATGAACCAATCTTTCCATGCTCTGCTGAGCATGAATTTGAAAAATCTCCCTGATTATTTAAAGATTTCTTCCTATTATGTTGAATTTAATTCTTAATTTCCCTGACTGTTGTACCAGTTCTCCCTGATTGCAAGATACAAATGGTTTGTTTACAAGCGCTAAAAACATATATTTGAGTATTCTGGAATTTCATCTTTGAGAGGGCAAGGCCGTTTTCATTTTGCAAAGGGCACTTCCATTGGAAAATCCTAAAGTCTGTGTGAAACTTTTGATGGGGCACCAAGGCCAAAACCAGCATAACAGAAACTGTGGCCTTTGTGTAATTCCCTGAATATCAATTTATTCTTATACATGGATTGTTCATCAAATTTGTATGCTTAGTGCCTGAGTCAAGTCCTGACTTGGTTCCAACTTGTTTTTCCTCTTTGATAGTGACCTTTTTTTTCTTGTTTGCAGGGAGAAACCAAACCTGGTGATGAAGAACAGACCTCCGAGCACTGAAGGACCACCTCCAGGTATGGTCAAAATCATTGTCGGCTTTTGTTATAAGTGAAAATCCATTCAAAAATAGAGATTAAAAGTAGGGTCGTACTTTAGTAATGACCTCCCAACAAATTGTGTAAGTTTTATTCGGAAGCCTACTTGCTATAACGATGGTAATGGTAGTAAGCAAACTCTGAAATAGTTTAATCTGAAATGCCCCTGTTGATTTAGAAATCAATAAAAAAAAGTTTGTTAAAAAATGTGAATCTCCATAGCAAGATACAATGTTTTGCCCTTTCAAACTCTTGTGTGGCATGGATGCTATTTTAGGAGGTACAATGTTTTTGCACTGACAACAACTTTTTGTTTTCAGTCCCTTACAAGAAGAAGTCATCCACGGCCAGTATCGACAGCAACGGAAGCAGTGGAGGACGACCTATCAGTTCCACAAGCTACTACTCGGCACAGAGTAGCCAAGTAGACAGCCAACCCAACAGCAGGCCAAACAGTCAGCCGAATAGCCGGCCAAGTAGTGGCCGGAGCTCAACATCCGGCTATGAGGACGAGAAAGGAGTTGCGGATGCACCCTCACCCAAACCCACACCCGCACCTAGAGTCCAAAAAGCACCTGTAACGGTATTTATAAAATCCAATTATGATTCTTAAAGAGGAAGTGAATTTACCCTTAATATTGTTCTGATTTACTCATTATCCAATAGATATAGTCCTCATGTGAGTGGGGGAAAATTACAAAGTCTCTAACCTCTTGTTAAAATGGTGTAAACAGATTGTGCAAGTCTCGCGCGTGGTCGAACAATAGGACCTGTTGAAGTGCGCAAGTTTGTTTCCTTCATGCGTTAAAGCATTGTACAAAAGGGGTCCGCAAAATGTTCCAATCCGCTCGAGACTTAAATGGTATATTGCCATTGTATTTGATAACCCTTCCAGTGCAAAATTTGTCAACATCCAAAACATCAGATGAGAACAGTGGGTCGCAACATTTTTGTATGGGGATGTTTTGGTTTATTCCCGACTTTCGATACAAAATGTCCTTGAATTTTGACTATTTCACTGACGGAAAAGTCCTTCTTGGAATGTACAGATCCATTAGTTTTTGAAATCCAATAACGTCATGTTTCAAATTTCGCTCTGAAACAGGTTGATAGGAACCTCTCACGGAAGTTGAAACTTTCTTCTTCTGTGCCTGTTGATTTTTTTCAGTGGAGGACTGTTCCTCCTTCCTCCTCTCACATACAACAAGGAAAGATTACTTCACTGTCTGTCCAACTACTTTAGTACATGAAGCTGAATGAAAACTGTTAAGTAATTTAAAATTCAAAAAAAAATAAAAGGAAAAACCTGTTTGATTGTTTTTGACTACAGAGAGGAGCGAAGCGAGTACGAGCCCTGTTTGATTGTCATGCTGATTATGAAGATGAGTTGGATTTTGAAGAAGGGGAGGTGATTATTGTAACTGGTGAGGCAGACAACGAGTGGTGGGTAAGTGAGACTTGGGTCAAACTTAGGCGCTTTTCAAAACCTGGGCTCCAACCCTGGCTCCAGCTTGGGATCCAGCCTGAGCTCTGTCCTGTGTTTTTGCCTGGTCTCTCTCTGCCTGTTTGAAGCCCCATATGGACAGTGCACATTTTCAAAATAACTGACGGAGCCTAAGCCTAAAGCCTAAATAAGTTTCAACCCTATAAAGAAAGCCTGGAGAATGCCGACTGCATCATTATATTCGCAGGTTGGCAAAGAGTTGAGTCCAAAAAAGCCTAAATTATACTCTTAATATCTGTTACAAGTCTAGTAGTAACTGTCTTGTTTCTTTTTTACAGTACCAATAATGAATACCAAATCTTGTATCACCAAAAAGGGATCTGACTAATGAGGCTTATCTCTTTGATTTATGGCGATGAACTTAGTTAAAAGTACAGTAAAAAGTACTGGGTTCGAATTTGGGGGGAATTTCAAAAAACTGCAAGCCTTGCAGCTCAAATTGTTTACAAGATCAGAATGTTTTTTATACAACCAGAATTGAAATGACAAAAAAATACATACACAGTTTACACAGTTTAACATTTGAAACCGAATTTTAAAGACTAAAAGTTAACATTTGAACAAAATCACAAGGCAGCCAGGGGTGAGTTTTCGCGGTCGTAACCAATAACTGTTTTGGTTGAATATGCCATTGGTTAATCACTGGCCAAAGACCGAAACAGTGATTGGTTACAGCCGCGAAAACGCACCCCAGACTTGTCCAGTCATTGGGTTTCTGGCCCAATGCCAAAATCACTGATTGAACTAATTTGAATGTTTGCAGATTGGTGAAGTTGAAGGAATGCCCAACAGACGAGGAGTCTTCCCTGTTAACTTCGTTGAGGTCATGTGATGGAGGTCGTTGAGGTCAAGTGATGATGGGGCCTAGAAGGAACAAATAAAGTATATTTATCAAGAATCGGTATCCAATAACTATTAATCAATAACTGATAATCCATCATTGGAAATCAATCGGTTCTCACTATATTTTTGAAGGATAACCGATATTCAATAATTGATAATCAATCGACCAAATCTTCCAGAAGGATCAAGTGCTGCTGTGAGTCATGTCTAAATGTACATGATGTACTATGGTTTTTGTACTATCTATTTATCTGTATGAACAATGCAAGGAATACTTTATCACTGTCTTTAAGAATCAAAGCGGTCTGACTTTTTCACTCGGACAAGACTACTAGGATGGGCTGATGAGCTTGTACAAATTCTTGTTCAGGATGTAGTGGTTCAACATGAGAATGATTATGCTGCACATTTGCAAGGGATTAAATACACAATAAAGCTACATTGTTATTGATAGTTGAATCTTTTGTAAACTGAAAGAGTTGCCCAGAGGTTTTAAGTTGGGGGGGGGGGGGGGGGGGGGTAGTCCAATGCACTTTTTTACATGTCAGCTTATTACTGGGACTGGGACCGGGACCAAGCAAATAGGACTTTAAGCTCATTTTACCAACTATAGAGGGCGCTGTCTAGGAGCAAGCTCAGGCAAGAACCAATGGTTAACTAGTGGTTGGTTTGTAACGTACATACATGTAGGGCATGGGCAAAGAAGTTGGCAGTTTGGCACAAAACAATTTGTTTCTTTATCTCAGAAAGGTTACCAGCCAAATTACAATGTCATGTGAACTGTGTGTGACTGGTTCCCCTCTCATTTTCAATCATTAGTCAAATAATGTTCTAAGCAAGTCTTGAAATGGGATCAACTTTAGAAAGCTGTTGAGCTAGAAATGTTTTTTTCTAATCAGCATTTTCTGCACAGTAACAGCTCTTATGAAATGTGAACTTTTATTTATATATCAATAGAAAACGTTGACGAAAACATGACCAAAAAGTATATATTACAAAGTTAATTTTGTATTTATTTTCATGACATTGTCATCGTTAATCTGATACATGCTGGTGCTAACAGCAAAAGAGAAAGTATATCCTTCAAACTATGTGAGTTTTTGAAAGTATGAAAATCTGACCCAATCTTCCAAAAACCATTGACTTGTGTTTATTGAAACAGTGTGCCAACATCACAGAGATGACCACTGCTTGATGAAAGCTTGTTACACCTGGTTCAGATAGGCATTTCAGAGTCGCACCAAACCAAACAGATTAGGAGCGACTCTAGGTCGACCCAAATAAATTATGGTTTCAGACCGGTGAAATTATCATAACATTTCTCATGACAAGATCGACGTCTGAAACCAAGACGCTCCAGAGTCATTTCAAACAATTGCAACATTCAATCTTTCACCTTCCAGCATATCTGTTTCAGACGTCGAACTTTTCACATACTTGATTAAATAGTATGGTTTGGCGCAATCTAAAGTTTGGCGCAATCTAAAGTGCTGTCTGAAACAGGTTTTAGTTGAATCGGCAATGGCTATAGCTGAATCACCAAGAATTTACTTTCTTTAATAGTGTCGCTGCAGGCAACTGCCATAGTCATTGATGAAGTTCCTTCATTCGAACACGGCAATAGACCTGATACATTTAAATATGTCATTTGAGTAGGGCGCCCCCAACTAGAGCTCAATAGATGGTTGCTCATTGGCCTATTCTGTGCACTGGGAAACAACATATACATAGATGTGCGTTTCCATTGTTTCATCTTCATTTTAGCTTTAAGATGGTGGTGTTATGCTGTCCATCTCTGAGGCGTCTTGTCTCTTTCAGAGCCAACGACTCTGAATGGATAGGTTTTTCCTGGTGCTACCTAAGACCTCCATGGAGTTAATTTTTACCATAAAAATTTTAATTCTGTGGTCGTCTAATTTTTTTACCATGCCCGATTTGTGGCCAAAAGCTAGGGCGGCATTTTCCAATACTAGTTCTATTTTGTTTATGACCATGGCTGATAGACTGTGGCCAAATGGACTGTAATATTAAGGGGCCTGGCATGTTGTCTAGTTTAATCTGATTTATGATTTGTTAACCCTCAGAAAAACCAGGGCCCAATTTCAATACTCTGCTTACCCCCAAATTCTGTCCTTGCGATCACCATTCTAGGCTTACTGTGTTAGCACCTAACTTCCGTGCTAGCCGTGTAAGTGAAGAACGCCTAGTAACGTGGTGTACGCACGCACACGAGCAAAAATTCCTTGCTAACTCATGAAACAGCGTAAGCAGAGACATGAAATTGGGTCCTGCAAAATTAAGTTGTCTTGTGTTTTCCCAAGGGCCAAATATCATGCCTGAGCCAATTTCGTACAGTATTTCAAAAAACCAAACTATATTCATTATCCCCGATGCAAAATTAACATCTATTAAATTGTTGCGGTGCCCGCTGCGAAGGATTCGAACTGCCTCTAGCCATCGGGCTAGCTCGGTGGTCTAGTGATAAGACATCTGCTCTAGCAATGCAAAGGTCGTGGGTTGGAATCCCACCAGAGTGATTTGGCTGTGGATTTTTTTCACAGAACTTGGGAAAGTACTGAGTATACAGTGCTTAACACATCGGTGTAGGGTAAAAACCAAATTATATTCATTATCCACGATGCAAAATTAACATCTGTTAAATTTGTACATCTGCTTAAGCTCAACAATAGATTGATCCATTAAGCCCCGCCTCCTTACGAGTTGACCAATCACAGCCGCGAAACCTGATCACCATTAGTGCAAAGATCACCAAACGGCTCGAATGGTGATCAGATTTCGCGGTTGTGATTGGTCAATGAGAAATGGGCGTGGCTTAATGGATCGGTGTATTAGCTTAGCACAGCAGTTCTAAGCAATCAGTGCCCATTGGTGATTAGTAAACGTATTTTACAAACCAAGCCTGAAAGGAAGGTATCATGTGCATTACAAAATTATTTTTGAATAATTATTTTATATTTTTGTTAAAATTTGAAAACCCATTTTGTGCAAACGTGGTGACAGAAATGTTGCCGTATACAACCAACATGTAAATTTATATAAAATATTTAGCATAAGAAAAAGTATTTATAATTTGGATGAAGAGCAGTTAGGTGTAACCTGTAAATATGAAATATAAATATTGTTTGTGAGTGTGGAGTGAAGAATTATTTAAAGTTTGCATAAACAAATTTGACTCCAAATTTGCTTTCCGATTGACACATATTTTTTACCAAGATAGAATTAGAATTCTATGAACTTTTTTTATTGGGGGGATTTCATATTTTCTAAATGATTTCTGTCTTCATTTAAATAAAGAACAGTCCACTCATTGTTTTATACTTTTTACACATCGTAATTTTGTGAAGTAATACACTTCTATGTATCTGACATTGCGATTATTTATTTAATATCGGTGTTTTATTTGTGTAAGTGGTTCACTGCATTTAGTGTAAGATGTAATGTCACTTAACATCGGCTCAGAACTAGACTTGTAGACAAGTCATTTAATGTTTATTGTGGTGATAGCGTAACGGCTCTCACTCGACTATACTGCTCCTGATGATATCTAGAGCAGACTAGTCGAAATGTTGGATTTGCCTATCATTTAACGATGTGTCTACAAGTCTAGCTCAGTAGTATGGGGTCCTGATTACATTTTTGGTGGATTTTATCAAACTGCTTTTGCAAATTTCAGAGCTGTTGGTAAATGGAATTTAATGGTCATTAAAATAAAATTTGGTTGTATTTACAATATGGGCTTCAATTTGAGTTAATTTAAAGCTCATCTTCTCAATAAACCCCATTTTGAGTTTTGGCAGGAAGTGCCTGTTTAAGCGAGGAGCACATATTATGTTCAACCTGTAATTTGATTTTAGAAGCTTTTCGGGGTAAAGACCAACCCATTTAGGGTTGCCAGCATAAGCACACTAAACTAATGCTTACCAGAATAAGGTTACCAGCCAAAATACCATGTCTCATATACAATCTGTTCGTGCTTTCCTGCTCAATTTTGGTAAGCAGAAATTTGTAAAGCAATATTTGCTGTTTCAGCAGCTTTTTGAAACTGGGGTGGATTTTTTCAGAAAGCTTGTAAGTACAAAAACTTAGGAAGCACAGCAAAATCTTGTTCAGCAGAAATGGTCACCAGCCAACACTCCATACAGTTTATACTGTTGCGCCGGCTGGTGCCCTCACTCATTCTTTAAGCAGGATTTTGCAGTAAACAGCTTTATGAAAGCTGCTTCAGCTCAAAAAGTACTGCCCTGTTAAGCATAAGTGTAGAATTCCAAAGTAGCTTTGAAATTGTGAATTGGTCATGAGCTGAAATCACAGGAAAGTGTAGCAGACAGACTGGTGTACAATATAGTTGCAACTTGGTTTAGCTTTATCACATGGGGCTTTTGATTGAGCGATCACAACTGTGATTGGTCAGTACTTCAATTGGCTTTAATGGGTTGGTTGATTAGATTATTAACCTTTGTACTTGTACATTAATTACTTTCAAGAACGTAGCCATCATTTTATCCAAAGTACACGGCTTCATTCATTTTTACACTCTTTCAACTAGCATTTCTTCCATTAACCTCATTACTGGGACCAAGGTTTATAAAGTTTCTGGGCAAAAATTGTTTCCTTGAGAAGTTTTAGAATTGTGTAATAACAGTAATTACTTGTTAGTAAGAACTGAGTAATGACTGAGTAATAAATTGGTAAGAACTAAGTAATAACAGAGTAAGAACTGAATAACAACTGAGTAAGAACTGAATACTAACTGAGTAAGAACTGAATAATAAGTGAGTTGGAGCTGAATAGTAACTGAGTGAGAACTGAGTAATAACTGAGTAGGTTTAAAACCGTGAATTTAGAAAGAGTAAATGTGCTTAAAAGATGAAATGGCGATAAACTACTGTAGTCAAAGATAAAGCTGATATTTTTTTGTTTTTTACAAGGAATTTTTTACTGAAACCAATGGAATTTGAAATACCTTAGATACAACGGTTTCGTAAGTTCTGTGTAGACGTGGCAGATTGTCTTTTGCATCAAGAGGCTGAATTTTGTTTAAAAGGTTTATAGTTTACCATCTTGTGATAAACATCCCCCTGACTAGATTAGTTATCAAACAAGCTCTAATAGACTGTGGACAAATACAGTGCTACTGCATCAAGGGACGCAAACGCGCTATATTTTTCTATATTTCACGAGCACGTGTGTAATAACTAATTTATCTTCAAGCAAACTTGACGTGCAGCTTAAAATAGCACAATATGCGGAGTTAGAACAACACAATACGCATGGTGTGATATGGACCGTGCAATATGGGTTACTATCATACTCTTGTTGCCATGGATCGACCAATCAAAATAAAAAATGTAAGTTTGCTTGAAGAAAATTAAACATAATAAACTATGTACAATGTTTACATATATGAAGTGATTACTTTGTATTATATATAGATATAACTGTTTGTAAAAAGAAAAAATGTGTAAACTGAATTTTCTTTTGTATAGTTTGTGGATATAATAAAGGCTGTTGATTGAAGTGAAGGAATACTTGTTGACCAAACGAAAATACTTGCAGTGATTTTCAGTTTCTTTCTTTACTATTTATTATTTAATTTTTTTGTTTTACTGATTTATTTCAATACTGATTTATTACTATTTTGTTTATGGTATTGAAACTAAGGACGCCTCATAAGTGAACTTAATAAATTTAGTTTGCAAACCTGAGCAAACCTGTAAACAAGGGTGCTTGCTATGTGAATCAGAACACCGGGGTTAAAGGGAGTTTATACTTTTGGTAAATGTCAAAGACCAGTATCCTCACTTGGTCTATCCCAACATATACATGAAACAACAAACCTGTGAAAGTTTAAGCTCAATTGGTCATTGCAATCATTAGAAAAAAGTGGGGAAAACATTAAGTGTTTTCACTGTTTTCAAACATCAAGTTTTCGACTCATGGGATCAAAACAAATTGTTTTACTCATTTCTCAAACTATAGCATTTAAAGCAAAAATATTGCAAAGGGAGTTTCCCATCATGACCATCTTTGGGTGAGCCAAAAGGTAAAGGTCAAAAACCTAAGTGTTTAACGTAAATTTGGCGTATTGTTTTATTCTGCCCTCACCTCATGATATTAAACAGGATATTTAAAAAGTGATTTACTGGCAAGATGCAATCTGTGTTTTCGTTCAACTAATCACCAGAAGATTTTGATGCACTCATCAAAATCTGACTTCCTGTTCCTTGAGAATTTTTTTAAGTTGATTACTGCTGAAAGAGAAGGACCTCCTCGAAGATGGATGTGAATATAAGAAGCCATAATGACATCAAGACGAGCCTTGAGGCAGAAAACGTGATGAGACTTCCTTCATTAAATGACTATTTTAGAAACATGAAACTATATTCTTGACAAAGTCTTCTGGTGTTTTATTTTTAATCGCAAAATATTTAATTTAAGTCTCTTTCCTTCAGGCTGAAGGTAAAGAACAGTGCAGACCTTGCCGTATCTTTGTACTGAACCCAGGATGTGATTAAGTAGTACATACTGATGGTCACACATCAAGTAATAAACCACAAAGGAAACTGACTGGGTAAATTGTAATTAATTTGGGGTTGGACAAAGAAAATTGACTTTAGCAGGAATTGAACCTGTGTCCTCCGGATTAAAATGTCAGTGCTCTATGTATCTATCAACAATCCCGGCCGAAATGCTTTTGCCACCCATTTGCAACATGATGATAAACAGTCCGTCTCCCCTACCCCTGTCACAATAAACGTTCCCTCCCTCGTCCCCCTGCTTAATGTTGATGGGAGCGCAGACCGCGCAATGAGAGTCAACATTGAAAGGGGACCGTGGTGCAAGGGGGGGGGGGGCGGGATTGTAGCCCTAATGTTGGTACATGTAGTCTCCCTATATTGTCAATATCCATGTTCAGGGTTGCCTTTCAGAAGCCATTCAACCTGTAACTGCTGTGTAGCCAGGGATTACTTGGGTGTGATCCCTGGTTAACAAATTCAAACACTTCTTGCAGTTCTTGCATAATCGAGACAAAGTTTCCATAATCGGGGAGATTTTCAAACTTGTTCATCAGAACATGGACAGGTAATGGTTTATTTTCATGGAGTTTGCAGCTCGGTATTGGAGAAACATTCTGTTGTGCCAGCCTCGTTTTGGTAATGCTGTATCCACAGCCGGCCTTTTTTGGGGGGGGATCGAGTAGTAGTAGATCGTAAGGGAACATTGGCAGCCTGTGGATGGAGATTTCAGAACGTTGGCCGCGCTCGAAGGGTTCCTTAAAGTGCTGGCAGCGTTTTGGCAATTCTTTATCCACAGGGCAGTTTATCTTTTTGGGGAGTCGAGTAGTAGAAAGTAAGGGAACGTTGGCGGCCTGTGGATGGATATTCAGTCATACGTTTCAGAACGTTGGTGGCACTCGAAGGGTTAACGGAAAGGGTACACTGTTAACAACCAAGTAATGACCCCATAACGACCTTGAAGTTGTAGTCAAATAAGGTTTTATTTCTTAAATACAGGACAAACTGCAACAAACCCTCCAGTAAAAAGGAAACTCTTTTTTAAAAGGCTTATTGTTTACATTTGAGGACGATAAATACTTCTGGCAAACTCACTTTTTCGAAATGAAAATTTAACTCATTCCTGCTGAAAATTTACCAAATCAACTTATAATATTCTCGAGTCTGAAACTTATGGTTTCAAAAAAGTGAATCAATACAGAACTTACACCTTATTGAGAATAAAACATTTCAATTACACAACTCTTAATTAATCCAGAAATTATTTCATAATTGCAATTTTCTTGTGTCTAATTATTCCCTCACACAGCAATATGTAATCCCATACTTTTAAAAAATCACATTCCAAGTTTTGT
>JAUELU010000026.1:7111981-7123716 GCA_032357145.1 Evasterias troschelii | reverse complement strand
CCCCCCCCCCCCCCCCCCCTTCTGGTTATTCACCACATATATCACCCATCTTACAAGAACTCCACTGGCTCCAGATTGAAATTCGTATTGCCTATAAGTTAAATCTCCTCACTTCCAAAGCTCTTCATGATCTATCTCTTATCAGACTATACTCCTGTCCGTGTTCTTTTTCTGCTGGTCAATTCTTACTGCTATGCAAACTACTTTTCCCACAAAATTCTGTGGTCAAAGAGCCTTCCACTCCATTGCAGCGACCTACTAATTTATATTATACATCAAGCTGACTCTGTTCTTATTTTCAAGGGAGACTTTTACAGACCCACTTGTTTGAATCTACATTTTGTAACAAATTACTTCATACATTTAAATGTTTTATGCTTTGTGTTGTGAACAGAATCTTCTGATACCAGAATCGTTTATTTTTTATCACAAAAAATGAATGGTGAATGAAAGGGTTAAACCTAACAAAACTTGATTTGTATTTACAAGGTTTTTCGTTTTGTTTATCTTTAACAGGACCATCAACAAAGAAACATGATTTGACTTGGACGTCCTGATAAGATTTGATAAAGTAGTGGAACACTATCTTGTGATACGCTCAAAGTGGACAAGAAGTGACTGCAGCCTGGTACTTGTCAGTACTATTGAGAAACACACACCACAGTATATAGAAGCCAAGACACCAGACCAGGACACCCCTACTGCCTTGGGCAGGTCATCTACAACTCTCCCACAATGCATCACCACAGACCCATACCAAGCTTACTTTTATACGCAGCTTTACTATGGCTGATGGACTGCTGCTGCAATGCAGAAAGGACTTCAATGAGGGGTCAGGGGTTAGGGAGGTCACGATCCCAACACCATTCCAGATATTGGAAAAAATCGCTCGTCACCAAAAAGCCAAATATAATACTTATCTTAACGGATGACCAGGATGTCCTATTAGGTAAGTGTACAGTAGATAGTTCAAAGGTCATACATGTTTTGCAAAAATGAGGATAACTCCTACAGATTGTGGGAAGTGAAAGGTCAAATGTAAAGGTTTAAATCTTCCAACAACTCCTGTGAATGGTCGAATGTGAAGGTTTTTAACAGGCTTCAAGGTCAAATTCAGTTTTGCGGTCCACTCATTTTCTAACAGATAGAGTCCTCGTGAAATTGAGGGGAAAATTTTCAAGTCTCCAACTCCAACCAACCTACACATTAAAATGATGTAAAACTCAATTTTATTCCTCTTTCACAGTAAAATTTGAAACATGACGTTATCGGACATCCGACATCGCTAAACCACACTACTTTTTGTTTTACTCGAACAGTAAAATCATTTCATACCTGTCTTACTTCCACTTCCAGGCTCCATGAGTGCAATGAATAAAACCCAAACGGTTTTAGGAAAGTTTGGGGCAAACTTTGTGAACGCGTTTGTGACGACGCCAATGTGTTGCCCGTCCCGCAGCAGTATTCTGACTGGTCAGTACGTACACAACCATCATGTCTACTCCAACGTTGACCACTGTGGGTCCAATGAGTGGAGAGACGGTCCAGAAGTTCGAACATTTGCAACATATCTTAAGAATGCTGACTATAAAACAGGTAAATCACCTCTTTGTTTATTTTGTTAATAAATATAAAATAAATTTAATGATTAATTTTTGATCACGACACTGGAAATGACCAAAACTATGGATGCTACATCTGAGTCAACCTGCTGATGATGACCGTAGATTTGGGCAATAATTACAGGTATGGAAATATTTCCAGTGTTGTGATCAAAAGTTAATCATTAAATTGTATCGAATTACCAACACAGATTTATTTTTGTGCTAAATATAATAATAATAATAATAACAAATTTTAGTGCTTTTCACACCGGAATGGTGTCCCAAAGCACTTCCAACATTATTACCCCTGGTCACTGGGCCATTATTTCATTTCATAAACCATCTCATCTCCCTGGGGAGTATACAGCCTGTGCAACAAATATGCGCTACTAAGCTAAATCAATCACAAGAACCATCTCTGCCCTCACAGGTACCCATTTTACCCCTGGGTGGAGAGAAGAAATTATGTCTTGCTCAGGGTTACAAGTGTCATGACCGGGACTCGAACACACACTCTGCTGAACAGAAACACCAGAGCTTGAGTTCGATGTTCTTATCTGCTCGGCCATGACACCCCATTCAAATTCAACAAACTTGACGTTGTGTTTATCTCTACAGATCTAGATTTACTAACTTTTGATTTAAAGGCAAGGTTTCCCCATAATCTTTTTCAGTGACTGGCCAGTACATGTAGGACCAGTTGGCTTGCCATTTCACTAGTCCATCAGCTTTTTCAATAGTTCATATTTCAAATGAAATAGGGATACTTTTCAACACTGAAGTAGCAAGCCAGACCACTTGGAGTGAATTGTCACTGGTCCTTAGGTTTTTTGTCTAGTATTTGGCCAGTGGACCACTGCTCAGGGAGTTTACTGAAAGGGTGTGTACATTATTGGTCAAATTGAGCATGTAAATGTTGACATATTTACACATAGCTAACATGGTAAACAAAACCTGCTAGATTCTCTGAAATATTGTTGCCTGAATTGGTATAATTTGTGAGAATTTTCTTAGCAAGTAGACACTGTATTCAGCTGAGTCTTAGACCTGTATTGCTTCTTTATTGACATTTTTGTCTATGCATTAGTATTATTACTTTGACCCTACCTGTAACTTTATTAACTTTATCAATTTTAATTGATAAATAATATTTTTAAATATTATTCATAAAGTAAACTAAATTTGAAAACCTGTTTAGCCCCACCCCCAAACACTCATTGCCTGTATGTAAACATTTATTCCATTACATTTTAAAATCAAAGCCCTTTTAAAAACTTTATGATAGGGTGGTGGGATGGAGGGGGGGGGGGGTACTCCCCCTTAGCATACACTAGTTTGCCCTGGGGTCTTTAAATGCGAAGTAACAAGTGAATTAAATACAGTTAGTAAACTCAAAAATAGTATAAAAAAAAACAATTACAGAAATACAATTCTTTCAATGTAGTTTAACAATAGAAAACTGAGAATCAAATCATGTTGTTAAATTTAACTCAGGAGGTACGAAAAGGAGGCTTTGATGTGTGAAGCAGGGGTCAAAGTTCAAGGATTATTTGAATGGATTTTGACAGAGTTATTTGTAAATGCTCAGATTTATGTTTGTAGTATGATGTTCAGTGGCTGGCAATTGCAACGAGAAACATAAATACATGTACATGGTCTACCCATGTAAGGGACCATGTTTTTAAGGGGGTTTAAAGTACTAAGACCCCCCTTCCCTCCAACCTATCAAAATTGTCTTTTAAAATTGATGCACAGTATTTAGATATCAGCATTCTACACACATTTGCAGGGTTTGCCCTTAACTTTTTCAGTGACTAGCCAGCAGGACCAGTTAGCTTGTCATTTCACTGGTCCGTCATCTTTTTTCACTAGTCCAGCGTCGTTACCAGTGTTCCACTGGTCCGACTGGCTAGCTCAGTGTTGAAAAGCATCCTTGTTTCATTTGAAATATGGACTAATGAAAAAGCTGATGGACTTGTGAATAACAAGCTAACTGGGCTTAATTTCATGGTTCTGCTTACCGCCGAATTCTGCGCTTGTGATCACCATTCTCCGCTTACCGAGCAAGCCCCGAATCTCTGCGCTAGCTGTGTAAGCGTAGAATGCCTAGTAACGTGGACTAGGCACACGCACAAGCAAAAATTCCCTGCTAACCCGTGAAATACGCTTGACATAAGCACGGAATTCCCTGCTTCCGTAATCACTGATTCTTTGCTTACGGTAAGCAGAGCCATGAAATTGGGCCCTGGTCCTGCTGGTCAGTCACTGAAAAAGTGATGGGCAAACCCTGTAGTCCATAATTCACATTAAGTGGGGATGCTTTTCAAAACTGAACTAGCCAGCTGGACCACTTGAGCCTTTTTCACCCACTATCTCTCCTTGGGAGTTTCTTTACCCCATGGCTACCCCATTGCACTTTCACACTGTCCCCGCCTAGGTTCCTATTCCAAGGGGTTACAGTTGCATGTTTCAAGAATAACCAGGGTTTTTACTGCTTACCCCTACTTCAGAGCGGGGATGGCTACTCCCCGGGGTATGCCCATTTGCCAGGGTAGATCAGGGGTAAAGAGATCCAAGTGTGAAAGGTCAAGCCTCTGGGATTGCCCCGGAGAATACTAGTGGGATAATGGCTTTGGAGAGAACTGGTCCTCTGCAGTTTTAACAGGCATTTGGCCAGTGGACTACTGTTAAGGGAGACACTGATGCAGTCTTGCGTTGTCTCCGATCCCCCTCCCCATCATTCTTTGTATGACTGCAAAATCTTTCGATAACTTTGGACGACCGTGTAAAGGACAAATGTTGTCTGTTAAATCCCTCTCTTCTTTGTGCTTTCCTTCAAAACTGTTAACATTTACCAAAGAAACTACACAAGCCTTGGCAATTAGAATCTAGTGACTAAGATTTGAACCCTGGTCCACAGATGAAAGAAAAGGCATGATACCATTAAGCCACTCAACTAATCCGATTGTAATTGACTTACTACCCTTTAATAATACCAAACAAACAGGACGTGGTCTGCGGTGACAAATCATTCCCTCCAGGTTTTGTATGAATCAAATCAAATCATGTTTACAACATCACAGAGTAAATAAAAGTAGACAGAATCACATTCTATGTTGTCTGTAAACACTGATCACTCCCAGACAAGGACAGGCTTGCGGTTTCCTCCACCAATTATCTACCAGTCTGTTGTTGTTGAGTTCTTTCATCAAATGCATTAGCCAGTTGTTCTGAACAAAATGAAGACAATCAAGTTCTTGCTGGTCTTTTCATTGCGGTGGAGACGGAGCACAGTTTGTGGTCTCGTGGTCCCGTTATTTCTTCAAATACTGTACCCTCTGAAGAGCTAACCTAGATCAATGAATCTCTCGTTATTTCCCATTGAGAGGAAAATTATGCTGAAAAATGACCTCGTTCAAAATTCAAGTGGCTTTTTTGGGGTCGTTGTTTTTTCATGAGATGTTGACATTTTGTAGAATATCCCCCCCCCCCTCCCCCAAAAAAATTAAATAAAAAATAAAAATTAAAATGGGTAACTCAAACCTTTTAGAGGCTAGTTGTATTTTTTGCTCATTATTCCAGAGCAATAGATAACTTTAATTGTTCAAAATAAGATTTATGTTTGTTTGTTGATATATCAGGGACCATTCATAGACATGCTGCTTAAGCACAACAAGTACTGTATAGGCTAGATGTTAATTTCTGCATCGGGGATAATTGATATATTTTTGTTTTTACCCTACACAATGTGTGTTAAGCACTGTATACTCAGTATACTTTCCCAAGTTCTGTGAAAAACATTCTGAGCAATGCAAAGGTCGTGGGTTCGAATCCCATCCGGATGATTTGCCTCGGGAAAGTACTGAGTATACAGCGCGTAACACACATTGTGTAGGGTAAAAACAAAATTATAAGTACTGTGTAGTTGAGCACAACAAAATTATTCTAACCAGAATAAGATAAACCAAAATGCCATGTGCCATGTTTTTGCGCCTAGAATGTGAAGAACTTTTTGGATGCCCCCTTAGGTACATTTTGATCATCCAAGATGAGGAAAACTAAGTTTATTTAAACGAACATGAGTTACAAACACAGTGAGTGGTTTCTGTCCGAAGTAATTTGGGCATGGACAAGCTTGACTAGATGTTTCTATGGAGAGGATCATCAAAGCTATAAGAAGCAGTTGCAATCATGTACACGTGTGACATTTGGGCTGGTGAGCTTCTTCCCAGCACTTTGCAGTTGAACAAAGAAAAATTGATTAGAGCAGGATTTGAACCTGCGCCCTCCAGATTAATGTGCCAGCGCTCTACCAGTGGAGCTTTCTATTTCTAATGTTGGTGGTCTTTTGTCAACATTTTAGTGGGCATATTTTATTATAATAAATAACAAATTTGGTTTGTGTCTACTTTGCCTTTTTAATAAAAACCCAAAATAATGCGGCAGCACTTGGAAATACACAACTTGCTTGGAATGTTGGCTAGTTGGTGAAGGGCCTCGTTACTGTGGTGCCCTCACTACTGCCAAGCAGGACACCGCAGTAACAAGAGTCTGAGAAAAACTAGCAAGGGAAACAAGCCTACATACAATAAACACGCTGAGCTTCACTGGCTGGCTGGTACAGCAAAAAGAAAATTGCTGGTGAGCGTAGCATGAGAGACAGGAGAACGATTGGATGCGCAACCAGCCTTTGTATACAAGGGTAAAAGGCACCTGGCGTTACGTAATAAAATGAATAGTGCATCCTGGGTTAATGGAACAAATGGGACTATAAAAAGGATAGTGCTACTATATTTATACAACATCTTAACTCAGGCGGGGGGGCGGGGGGGGGGCAGTCAGAATTTATAACCTCTAAGTAATGTTTTATATTCTTTTTTAACTTGAAAATTGACACATGCCTAAATGTCAACAAACATTTAAGAATATTTTACTTGTTAATCATAGAGCTTTAGAAACATTGTACAAGCCAAATGGAAATGAACTAGTCAGCTCAGAAAATGAAAGCGCTCGACAGAAATTTATGTTCATTTTGTCAAGAAAACGTGCACGTACTAATGTATATTTATTTGTAGAACCCACTGCATTGTTTAACATCTGTCTGAATGGTTGAAGCAGTAGGGGTTGAACTTGGAGAACGTGCTTTTCCTGGTGTTCTTTCCAAGCCAAGAATTGGAAACATTTGAACAGATGTTTTGGGTCCAGTTCTTGGCACAGAGCTTGAAATTTGACAGACGTTGATATGTATTCTGATTGATCCCAGTGGGATCAGGTTTTCCCACTTTTGAAAACATTTCTTTGACGAGAGGGGACATTTTCTGAAATGTTCTATTGCTCTTTACACACAACAGAGAACCAGGTATTGGGAAAATCAAATCACAGGAAAATCCAGGGGAATTTCAACCCAACCATATCCACATGTTCAATTCATTTTGCTGCGATTTTTCCTGGTAAGATAAACATGTATTATGTTGACCTCATGGACCTAGCCTTTTGTCAAGGCCTTCGTGGCTTGGACAGCTTCGTAGAGCAGCGATTGCAAGCGACTGGACAAAAGGCTTGACAAAAGGCTATCATGGACCCTACTCCCAAGCAGGGAGGCCAATCAGGGAGGCTCTTGCAACGGATTAGCAATTCAAGTGTGAAAAGGCCAATCAAATGTTTTACAAATGGTAATCTTCCTACTCTAGTCTGATTTCCAATTTGTTTACCCTTTGAAAAATCAGAAAAGCTGTGATTAAATAGCCTGAAAAATCTATTGAAGCCTTACAACATGTAGGCCTACATGTAGGTCTACCCTTGTACTCAATAAAATTTTCAAATTTTTTCCAAGAACCAAATTTCATGCCTGCTGTGAAAAGAGTTTGATATTTCTTATAGGGTTACCAATAGGTTACATGTACCCCCAAGATTTTTAGGGTATTCACAAATCAAAAGTTGGTTTCTATAACTTACATGTGGCAGGTATGATATTCTTCCTACTTAAGTCTGATATCTGATTTTTTGCCCTTGGAAAAATCAGACAAATTGTGCTTAAATAGCCTTAAAAGTCTATTAAAGCCGAACATGGATATATGTAGGTCAACCATTGTGCTTGATAAAATATTCCTACTTTTTTCCAAGGACCAAATATAATGCCTGTTGAAACATTGAAAAAAGTGATTGTCACTGTTTTAAAGTTTATAATCACTGAGATTCTTATAAGACTAAAATTTGCTGGCTTTGTAGAACTTAGAAGCCTTTAATATGGATAAATCAAGTCAATTGATCAAAAAATGGTGCGAAGATGAAGCGAAAAATAAATCAAACACTTACGGGTAGTCTTTTGGGGGACAACAAGAAAATAATTAGTTTTGAAGAGAATGGGGCTTCAGAAGAGGATGAAGCCCAAACAGCGCCCTCATTGAAGTCAAAGGAAGACCTGTCATTGGCTGAGAGTTGTGCGCGGCGAGTACACGCCTCAGCGATAGTAGACTAAGCTAGGGGTCTATTGACTATCGGAGCATACTTGGCCGTAATTCAAGTGAGATAAATCTTCTCTTTATGCTTGTTCGAACAAAACCAGTTCCTATTTTTGTAACTGTGTGGATATTTTTTTCTTCCCCATTTTTATTGTGGTCTTGTAAAAAGATTTCTGGTCCTGTAAGAATTTTAAGCTACTTGTGGATTTTCCCCCCAAATTCGAGCCATGCTGTAAGTATCCAGTCTGGCAATTCATGGCCAAACAAAGGCACAGTGCACTCTTTACAAGGACACCAGACAGACAGTGAAGTATCTAACATGCTGTGCAGAGAGTCCACTTGTCATTTATCTTGTTAATTGGCCAGCCTTCTCCTGGTGTCAACTTTCCTTCTTATTCACCCTCTTGAAAGCGAAGACCTTGGTGACAACTGAACAAGGCCTAGCAAAATGGTTTAAAGGCCACCACTGGTTGGGAACCTTTGGATTTTTATAATCCTATTTATTATGAATGTAGATGTATAAAACTAACCTGTGAAAATTTCATTACAAAAGGTGGTAGCGTTTTTGAGGTATCGCCCAAAATTTGCAGAGGTTTTGTCAATGAAGGACAGAATTATCCGGAATTGGAATACACAATCTGAGAATTGTTTCATGCATGAAACGTTTCTCAGATTGACTTGTTTTTAGAATCCCGTTCTCGAAAGCCACTTTCTTTAGAAGGGAATCATTTCCCAAAAAGTTTTACATTATGAAGAGCTGCAGTGCTTCTTATCAAGTAAGTTTTTATGGTCGTTAATCTTTGGAGTAATTACCAAAGGTATACCTTACCTTTAACATCAGGGTTTAATGTTTCAGATTCTATACCTCTCCTTGTAATCTAACCTTGGTTAAATCCCAGGAATAAGGGAGCATGTTTTGCTTGGATCAAGATCGGATTTGCCTTTATCAAAAGAAGCATTGTGTACAGGTGGGACCATGTTTGTTTGGAGAGACCAGAAGTATGTGCTAACTTTCTGTCTTAAAATGTTAGTTCAACTGGGGTACTTTTGATCTCAACAGTTTACGTTTTAATACACAATGACAGTCTTGGGCCAATGTTCTTTTTTTCACAGTGTTTTGTTACTGGTTCATTTTCTGACACATCTATGATGACAGTTTTTTTTTTATTTTTCGCATGACCCAGATTATTTTAAATGTATGTATGTACATTTGACCAAAGATTTAAAATAAATAAATAAATAAATAAATAGATAAACATGTATCTTCAGGAAGTTGTTATTTTAGGTTTAACAAAGAAATATTTACTAGAGCGGGATTTGAACCGGGGACATCTAGCCTAACATGCTGCGCTCTACCAACTGAGCTATCAAGCCCTATGTTGGCAGTCTTCCTATTTTGTCAATATCTTATTCTAAGTGCAGGGCTGCCAGTCAGAAGCCATTAAGTTTTTTTTTAGACTGATCAATTGCTGTATCGTTTTTTTGCAAAGCCAATATTAAACTGTTTTACCTACTGACTTCATAACACCATCCCACCACTATAGGAACAAAACAATTTTGTTTCCTTAAAAATGTTTTGTTTTAAATAGATCGATTGAAAATTCTTCACAACTGGTCGTCTGATATTTCTTTTGAAGCAAATTCGTTTTGAGTTTTAGCAGCTTGAAGAAATTTGTCCCAGCTGTGGTTGTATGTCTGTTGTAGGTGGGTCCCCTACTGTTAGGAATGCAGTGACAATATTGGTAATCAAGAAGCAGTCAGGGTTTCTCTCCATTCAAGGCTTTTTATTAAGTGAATCAAAGTGCGGTGAAGAGGTTTTTAAATATTTGTTTAAACATGATGAGGCCTGGTTCTTTTTAATTTTACTGAGACGAAGTTGAGGTAAAGTTAAGCAAAGAACCCGAGGCCTCTTTTCGTTTAAACAACTACATGTAGTTTAAAACCGATTCAGGACGCTTTCAATCCCAGTCCAAAAACTTTAAAAGTTGATAACAATTCTGAGCCTCAGCCCTCGACTCTTCGTTGACTCAGTTTTGAGAGCTGAGTAGCTCCTCGCGCAAGTTTCAAACTTGAACGCTAAAGTTTCAAACTATCACATGCAAGTTTCAAACTTGCCAAGCCAAATTAGTATGCGACCTACCATCTTAAATTGGGCTCTGAAATGTGCAGGCTTCGCATAATAATCTGATAGCACCCTGTTTTACTCAATAAGGTCAGGTCATGTTTAATCACCTCTAACTGTGTTTATATCGCTCTTTTAAACATGACCATGTGATCTCTTCTTGACCAATCAGAATTATTACAGCGTCTTAGGTATTAATGAATATTATTTTAAAGGCAAAGTATACCCTGGGTTTTGGAACTGTTCAAAAAGTTGTTGCGTTTTTGAGATAAATTGCCGAAAATCCGTATGGGAATAATAAAAGCTAATAGGAATACACAATCTAAGAACTGTATCTGACAGTAACATATCTCAGATTCAAATTTGGGGGGTTAAAATCTTATATCTTTTTCCATGACCTCATTACTTTGAGATGAAATATTTCACAAAATGCTTTATACTAACCTAAAGCTGCTATATTTCTAACAAGTTTATTGCCATTAATTTTAAGAGTGATCGCCAAATGTATACATGTGTACCTTCCCTTTAAAGAGATTATAGGCCTATAGTCTTTCTGGAAAACTAAATTAATATAGCCTAAACCATCTACATGTAGCTTCCAATAAACCAACCTATGAAAAATTCATCAAAGTATTAGAAGGTGGTTGTGGGAACAGTGAAAAGGTGTTCAAGTTTTCTGCACGTTGATAAAGTTGGATTCTTATTTAGTATGCTGTAATCAAAATTACCAACAACTATTTTAGAGGTCTTCAAATGCTAATTGCTTCAATTTAAAGAGAGACTATGATGTTTAGTTGAGTTGTGTGATGTACTCATTTTCCAATAGATAGAGTCCTTATAAAAACAATGGGAAAAATAAGTCTCTAATTAGTGTAAAATGTCATTTTATTTTATACCCTTCCTGTGGGAAATTTGTGACATCCAAAAACATCAAGTAATGACAATATATTAATCTGAACAATTTTATAAAGGGAATTTGTTTTAGTTCACTCCTGGATTTCAGTCATCTAGCAATCAAAAAGGCATTAACTTCAAACTTGTGTGTGACAAAATATTTACTGTTTGGAATGTACAGACACATTGTTTGTTGATTGCCAATGACGTCACAGACAAATTGTTTGTTGATTGCTAATGACTTCACAGACAAATTGTTTGTTGGTTGCATACGACATCACAGACACATTGTTTGTTGATTGCCAATGACGTCACAGACAAATTGTTTGTTGATTGCTAATGACGTCACAGACAAATTGTTTGTTGGTTGCATATGACATCACAGACACATTGTTTGTTGATTGCCAATGACGTCACAGCCACATTGTTTGTTGATTGCCAATGACGTCATGTTTCACTCTCAGAAAGAATATGAAATAAAATGACATTTTACTTGTATATAGGGCTCTATCGACTGGAATTGCTAATGACGTCACAATTTGTTAACATGGACTATTATGAATTGCCCCTTAGCGTCCCTCTTAGGGGCCATTCATAATAGTCAATGTTTAAAAATTTCGATTTTTTTTCGAAATTGTGGGTGGGTGGGTCAAA
>JAUELU010000026.1:7092762-7104782 GCA_032357145.1 Evasterias troschelii | reverse complement strand
TCCGCTCCAGCAACAATCACACATAGTCCAACACATCAACCACATCAACAAGGTCAGTTGTCTCCGTTGTTGACATCATCGCAGGAGGAAATCCATACTAAGCTCGAGTGTACTACAAGACATCATGAATGTGCAACCAGCTTCAGCCAACAGTACTACATCAACTGAAGCTAGTAGTACTACTACTAGTACTACTAGTACACAAAATCTGAACATTAATGACTCAAACCGCTCATTTCATTTCCCTGGATGCATGGTTAATTTTATGTGACAACATGGAAGAGTCTGTAGCCCAGGTCCAGCCTCTTCATCGCACTCCGCTCCAGCAACAATCACACATAGTCCAACACATCAACAAGTTCAGTTGTCTCCATTGTTGACATCATCGCAGGAGGAACATTAATTACTCAAACGGCTCATTTCATTTCCGTTGATGCATGGTAAATTTTTAATTTTGCGACAATAAAAACAGTTATTTAATAATTTTATGTGACAAGTAAATAGTAAAAAAATAAAACATGTTCAAAAGTGTTGAAGTTAAGACGAGTCGTATGTTGGTTTAATTTATTGTAGCATTCAGGTCTGTAACTTAATAGTACAGTATTAAGAAATGTTTGGGGTGTTATAAAACAAATATTGACTGCTTTTACTCTTGCTATGGTTAAAACTATGACTCTGTAGTGAAATTCCGTTAACAGCTATTGCCTTTCCCTTTTGTGTAACTGTTGGAATGTTAACTGTGAACAATCACAATGGACTCTCTACCTTAGCTAGGAAGAACCAAAAACCCCAAGTGTAATATAAAGGAATTTAGTTAACTTCTTTTGTGTATCCATAGAGCAGACCATAATCCTTTAACTGTTTTACATAGGCATATAAGACAAAAAGACTCTCTCACTCTTCTCCAGCTTTTCAGAGAGACAAGTTAGCTCCTCGTGTTAGCTAGTTATATTTTATTTAGGGTTAGCTTTAAGATGGTTGTCCAAAAGCTGGTTGGGAACTGATTGGCAGTAAACTACTCCTACACAGCAACCTTCTGGCTAGAGGACACCATAGTCTTTTAGGTATTTTCTCTTAGGCGTAATTTATTTAAGTGTTGTAAATATAGTAAAACATTAATCATTTGACTGAAGTGTGGCGGTCCAGTGTAGCATCAGGCCAGTTATCACCACAAAGACGCAGAAGTAGGGTAAGAATAACCAAGTAACCATTCCCCCTATAACTCCCTCGGTGATCCCCGGAGCGTTCTAAAATAGAAGTCTAAAATCGGGAGTCATAGTTTTAACCATAGCACTCGAAGCAGTCAAGTTTTTGTTTAGTATTCAACGAGCAAGCATGTTATAACAAATTTATCTTCCAGTCTCACGTGCAGTGTGCAAAGTTTAAAATCTCAGAACGTTATTTCGCGACTAACAGCATGCACGCGCACAAAGTTTAGAATGTATTTTTTGCACTGTCCGTATACGGAGTGTGACGCATTGACACTCGCAGTACGCACTGTGCAATAAAAACAGAGGAAGTAGTATATATGTTTTTTTATACCACCCTCCAGTTCGAGCATCTGATTGTTGGATTAGCGCGTACTGGAAGATAAAGGGGTTTATACAAATTTCAATTTACAAATTATTTTGATTTGGAACAAGCTGCTCAACTTTTTTCATTTTTCCAAATTGGTCAAAATATTGAAAACATGATGTAAACTTAATCAAGCTAACAGCAACAGTACCAACAATTCTGATAAAACCAATGTAAGACACAAACTTGAATATCAAGATAATCTTTTAGGACACAGAGACTGATTGGTAGAATGACTATAGTTAAGTACCTGAGGTTTTGATGAGATGTTGAAGTTGTTTGTCAATATCAGCCAAAACGAATGAGTGTCTTGGAACTTTGGATGATTTCTGTGTTGATTCTTGTCCAATAAACCGCAACCCATCACAGCCAGGAGTTGCACATCTAAATGCATTGTGGTCTTCAGGAAACACAGCGTTACATAAGTGGCAGTAATGGTACTCTTTGAATGAAGTTTTCCCCACAAACTTTCCACAGAGACTCAAAGGACATTTGCTTTAGTGTGTCAGAGTCAGGAAACAGTTTTTTCATCATACCAAGAATATCCTTCGATGCTGTGGCAGAAAGATTATGTTTCATGAAAACTGATAGTATTGCAAATGCACTTTTTTCTTGCTTGGATAGTTGAGCAGTTCCATTAAAGATCTGCTCGTTTCCACGATCATTATCAATCATTGAATCATTACTACTGTCCATCGAGTCATATGATCCACTACTCAATGAATAAGTTTCATCATCACTGAGCTCTTCAGTATTGCTGACACAGTCTGATACACAATATGACAACCCATCGCTGCTCATTTCTTCAAATGAGAAGTGGTCATCCTGTAGTTATGAACCATCTTCACCTAACAAGCCGGGGAGTGGGGATGGGAAAATGGGGATTCCTCAAAACTGGCTTCTTTTTTAAATTTCTGCAAGCAATTGGAAAGAAAAAGAAAACATCTGAAGTATTTACAAACAAACTTTGCAGATTTTGTTCTAAATGTCAGCTTCAAAATTGGTGTGGTACTTAAAATGTTTTTATTTTTGTATGACTCAACCAATGACAGTTCCACAGTAAATGCAAATAACTGTTAAAAATTTGTTACAAATTATGGTTGGCTAGGAGAAACAAATTTATTTTGAAATAGTTCAAACCTTACGATAGTAGTTCCATCATTTTGAGGCAACAATCACATTAAAGCTTCATGCATAGATTAGTACATGTATGCCTGTAGGAACCAAAATAGCGACATACTTCCTTCAGTGAAAATTACCTTGTCTAAATATTGAGGATTCAACATCAACGGTGGCACAACTGCTTGGGGTGGTTGCCAAGGATGGTTGGTAAAGAGGTATAACTGTGTCAGCTTCTTTGAGCATCTCTGTAAACTTTAGCGTTTTGGACTTATTACATCTAGTCAATGAGTGTGTTTCCTCCATCTATACAGGGTTGATCTTGGGACATATTATAAGTTTTCAGTATGAAAGTATTTTTTTTTCTTATTGCGTCTTTTAAGTTTTGGTTAAAAAAACATCTTGAGCATTTCAACAAAGGCTTATGCATTTGTGCAAAGATTTAAGTCTGATTTTGCTTTTCAATTTTATGTTTATTTATGCACATTAGGGGCTCGAATTTCCTTTTCTTTTATTCTTCAGAGATGATGCAAAGATACAACACCAGAACACTTTGGGCAATCCCTCGGCAAACCAACTTCTGGGACCATGACATGCATGAACATTTTGATGATGGCCGGTTCTACAACTCCTTCAGAATGACCTGTGATACCTTTAATTTACTCTGCGAACATTTGCAACCTCACATTTCAAAGGAGAACACAAACATGCGGAAGGCCATGAGCGTTGAGAAAAGAGTGGCAGTGACACTGTTTCGCTTGGCAAAAAACGCTGATGTGGCCACATGTTCAAATCTATTTGGTTTTGGGATTTCAACAGTTTGCATGGTTTACCTTCAGGTATGCCGAGCAATTTGCAAAGTACTAATCCCCATATATGTAACTGCCCCATCTGCAGATGATACCGAAACCATAATCGAAGGTTTCGAACATAATCGAAGGTTTCGAACAGAAGTGGGGTTTCCCCCAATGTGGGGTGCAGTTGATGGCAGTCACATCCCGATCTCGGCCCCCAAGTCTTTCCACACTGACTATCACAACCGCAAGGGGTGGTATAGTGTCATTCTGCAGAGACTTGTCAACTTCTGTTATCGGTTTATCGATTTCGACATTGGTTGGCCTGGAAAATGCCATGACAGTTGGGTTTCGAACATTCTTCGCTAAAACACAAATTAACAACAGGCGAGTTTTTCCACAACAAGCTAAGGCCAATCGAAGGTGCAGATGTTCCAGTCGTCATACTTGGAGATTTGGCGTATGGAGAAGAAACTTTTTTGATGCCACCTTATCCCTATGGAAACTTGACCCGTCAACAGGCCCACTATAATTATATTCACAGTAGAAGTCGAATGGTTGTAGAAAATGCTTTTGGGCGTTTAAAAAACAGATGGTGGTGTCTATTGAAGAAGAACGAGAGTGACATAAGAAACATACCCTCCATTGTTGGTGCTTGTGTGGCATTGCACAACTTCTGCGAGAAATGGAAAGAGCAGTATTCTCAAGAATGGGAGGGAGCCAGTGAGTTTGATCAGCCAGCTACTGAAGATGGTCCAGCTAACAACAGCGCAAAGAGCATTCGTGATGCAATTTGTGCTTTTCTGAGTGACTGAACATAACAGTAGACCTACACATTATCCATGGGTTTCATTTGAATCTCTACCCCTTATTATGCAAAGTTTGAAACAGTTTAAAGGCACTGGACACTATTGGTAATTACTCAAAATAATTGTTGGCATAATAACTTACTTGGTACTGAGCAATGGAGAGCTGTTGATAGTATAAAACATTGTGAGAAACTGCTCCCTTTGAAATAACGTAGTTTTTGAGAAAAAAAGTAATTTCTAACTAAGTTATTTGAATTGAATTCGAGACATCAGCTAAGGTCTCAAATTCCAGGCATCTGAAAGCACACAACTTGTGCGAAAAGGATGCTTTTTTTCCATTATTCTCTTACAACTTCGATGACCAATTGAGTTCAAATTTCCACAGGTTTGTTATTTGTTGAGATACACCAAGTGAGAAGACTGGTCTTTGACAATTACCAAAGGTGTCCAGTGCCTTTAACAGACATAATGGTTTGATACACGTTAATGTTTTATTTACAATTTTTTGTTCATAGATTTATTCAGGTTGTATTAGGATTCTTCATGTCACCAGGTCAGGTGAACTTCTTGTTTCGTTCAAAACCAAAAAGACAAATTGGCCATGAGAGCACTCTTCATAGTTAGTATTCAATGTGCATTTTTTTTATAGCATCCTGTAAATAATGAACTGGACAAATTTCACATGTACATGTACTGTTATTAAACTGAAGTTGAATTGAAAGGAAACATTGAGCTGTTTAAATTCACATTAGTTATTCAAACTGCTACATGTACATACATAAACAAAATAAAATTTGAAATAAATAAACTATTATGTGAGTAAAACCTGACTTCTCATTGGTCAATGGCACACTTTGGCATGGGTTTAAATAAAGATAACTTGTTGACAAGTTGAGTTTTTTGTTTGGCTTTTCGCAGTAGTCAATGGTATACTTCGGCATTATGATTAAATACAGAAAAGATGTGAAATTGCGTTTTACTGTGGCACCTGTGTTGACACATGTGCAAAATGACTTTACCTAAAACTGACCATGGAGGTTAAAAGAAGTATAAAAATCTAATAACTTTAAACTACTACAGTACATTGTGCATGAAATACATGTATACAATAAAACATTCAAACCAACAAATACCCATCGTATAGTTCTGTTAAAAAAAAAAACAACAACAGGGTTTGTCCTGAACTTTTTCAGTGACTAGCCAGCAGGACCATAGTTTGTCATTTCACTAGTGTGTCAGCTTGTTCACTAGTCAATATTTCATATTTAAAGGGATGCTTTTCAACACTTAAATAGCCAGCTGGACCACTGGAGTATATTTTGACTGGTAATTTGGCGTTTTAATTGGTATAGGAGAATGCTGTAAACCCTGTTAAAAAAACAAAATGTTAACAATAAATTACTTAAAATAAATAACTTAAAAAAACTACAGTACATTCTGCATGAATAAAAAGTAAAACATTAAAAGTTACGTTTGTTTGGTTGAACATGACTTGGCTGAGTGTAGTCCCTACCATTTTCTATTTGCACCAGTACAGACTAAAAAATACGTGTCGTATACATGCAGTTCTGTAAAAATATACTGTCAACCATGTTTGGAAAATGAAAAAATACAATAATTTTAAGCGTATATGAATGTTTTCCATCTATTGTTGAAGAAGTTGAATATGTATGGGATTGTTCTAATTGCACGTTTCACAAATTGAAATACTTAGTGTTTACATCTTTGGATACTGAGGCAGATAAGATGCAAGATAAAAATATTTTAAATAATCAATGAGACATTTGAGATGGTTGTTTGGCAAGTTAAAGTTGGTTGTATGTGGGACCACCATTCCAGCCATTTCCTGGATTAGGGTTGGGTGGGTACGATGGCTGTCGAAGCATTTGGACGAGTTGGAGCATGAAATGTTGGTGCTCCTTTAATCTTCGCTCCTCCTGTTCGTACTCCCACCTTCGTTGTTCCTCAGCTCGTGCACGTTGTTCCTCGGTTCGTTCACGTTCTTCTTTCAGCCTTTGTTCTTCCTTCTCCTCTACTTGTTTGCATCTTTTGTCCTCCCTCTCATCTATCTTGTCTTGGAGTGTCACTAACGTTGCCATGGCACTCTCCACAACCTTGGACTTGCTTCGATGACCCTTGAGTTGGTGTCTCTTGGGTGGACCTGCCGTATACAAAGGAAAACATAAGTTTTCATCCTCCCCTTTTATGGTGGTGTTTTATCCATGGTGATGTTTAATAAAAGCCAAAAATGTTTGCAGAAAATCTTGCACTTCATGGGACTTTATTTTTAATTTATAGTTTGCACAGAATTTATGTGTGTGCATACTTCAATGAGTAACTGCGATTTGCCTGCTTGAGGGAAATCTGAACAATGAAATATATAGGGAGAGGGTTGGGTCATCATTTGACAATGTACAAACGTATTATTAGCAACAGAATATTGAAGTTTAGCACTGTAAGTGAAGAGTTCTTCTTCACGTTTGTTCGATGACTGTTTTGGAGTTGCTTGTTCTTCAAGTGATGTATCCCCATCATTTTCATCGTTGTCCTGCGAAGTGCCTGCTTGAGGGGAATCTGAAAAATGAGATATAATAGGAGATGGTTGGGTTATTGTTCGACAATGAACAATCAATTTCACGATCTCGATGAGCCTTAATGTGTCGTCATACGACCACGTTGTTTTAATTGGATATGTCCACAAAATGCTCTCATGCAGCTACGTCCATCTTCTGATCTTTGGAGTGCTACAACAGTGCTAGGTTATGTTGTTGTTTTGTGAGACGCTGAGAAAGCAGATATGGCGGGCAACCAGAAAGCGTTCGATGGTAACCTAAACGCAGTTACGTTTTATTACGCGGTACACCGACAGAACACCAGCGAACTGATAAATGAACAATTTTGACCTTTGACCCAACACATAGCGATCTCACGAAAACATGGGACGTTGGGAACGCGATGTGTGAGATCGTGTGTATGTTTGTCATGAAATCGCAAACAACCTTTGGGACAGACAACTGGCGCCCACACAAGGGACGTTGGTCTTCGGCTCTCGTGTGAAAAGGGCTATTGTCAACGTTTTACAAGGAGCTAGGTACACATCCGATTCGACTAAACCTCGCTACCTCCCTGAAAAGTGATGTAAGTGCATATTATACATTTTAAATATATATATATTTTTTGTCGAAAGAAAGCGTACAATTGAAAACTTTTGGTATGAAATCAGCTCTTACTGTACTCATCAAATATAATTGTACTCAATTAATGCATCCAGATCGATTTTTTTTGTTCTCCGTTTCATGGTTAAACTTTTGTCAACAAAAACAAATCATTTCAAATCTGTGTTACATTATGCCGTGTAATATGTGTAGAAAAACCTAATTTGCTTCAGTAGTGTGATATGTGAAGAAAAGCCTTTGCTTCAGTAGTGTGACAGGTTTAGAAAAACCTTTGTTCAGTAGGAGACGATCAAGTGTCAGTGTTCCCTTCCACTGTATATATTTCCAGTTAATTTCTAAGAATGTCTGTATGATAAACAACCCTCTTGCTTAATCCTTAATCCTATGTACTGTAGGTAATTCACCCCTGTATAGTGTAATGTTTTAAAGTTGACTCCAGATAGCAGCCTGGCAGCGCAAGGGGAACACTCCACATTTATGTGTTCTCCCACCATCACCTATATCTTTGAATTGACTGGAGGTTCTTCGTGTTTTAAGTTTTGCCTGTTTTAAGTAATTTACTGATTTATGGACTCGGTAAGCTTAAACTTTGTTTTATTATTCATTTTGACAAACATAATATTCCTGTGTTTCTTTGAAGTTTCATTTCTAAAGTTGTATTTTTGGAAATCTGATTTGGAAATATATTTGGTTTTTAACTTAGTTTTGATTCAATTTTAAGACTGTGTGTTTCTTCTTAAATTTGATTGAAGAATTGTATTATGATCAATTGTATTTCTTGTTGTTTTATTTACACAGGTTTTAAAGCCATTTTGATTTTGATTTGTAACCTTCTTTGGCATTGGTTTCACTGTGTTTTGTTGTTTTTAGTGGTTTCTATAAATTCTTTTCATTATTCGGGGTTTAGTTCAATAGTGTTAATGGTCTTGGTTTAGAATTCACTTGATTTATTGCTATATTTTGATCACCAGCTTTTGGTCATTGCCTTATATAGTCAATAAAGTTATTTTTTTATTTTTTTACATTTTGAGTCCCTGTCCTACTTTTTCCTCGCGTCTTAACCCTATTCGATCTTGGTTTTTCTCATTTGTTCAAGCGATGCCCAACAGTTAGTGTTTTTTTTTTGTTTTATGAAGTTTTATTCTAGTGATCCATTTTTCCGGGTTACACCGCGATCTATAATAATAAAGTCTGGATGTTGAAGTACCAGAGGATCTTGACCTGCTCTTTGTCGATGACCTTTTCCAGTACATGGTCGTACCACTTAACTGCACCTGAACACCGTACATCTTACAAAGGTCCCAGTGTATCACCTTTGCCAGCCCTTTTATGTCTATACTTATATTTTGTTTTTATTTTCTTTATCATCATCATCATCATCATCAATGCCGCATGCTTTATTAAAGTATAGCTCCCCGACATCGCAGCTTCCAGTCTGGTCGATTATTGGCTAAGGAAAAAGATAAATACTTCAGTCTGTGGTCAGCGCACGCGTCGATTCTTACCCTGCGCTCTTTTTTTTTTTCTTCCTCAGTCAAAGACATAAAGGTTGCCTTGGCTGAATGGAAAATGTGAAAGAAGTCATGTAGGGTACCTAGGCAAATAGTGGAGGATACCAGGGTGTATGAGGATAAACAAAATAAATATATAGTATCCACCTTGCCTATACAATCCAGGCATGAACCAAAAAAGTAGCAAAAGGAATACAAAGAAAGGAAAAAAAAGGCCACGTCACCGCGTTGATTATGGAACTTTTGTCTGATCATGAGACTAAGTATTTTCGTTTGGGCCTTATTTCCAGCCATTTGACGAGATTATAGTGACTATGTTTATTATTTTGTTTTTATTTATTTTCTGTGTTACCCTTTTGCAGGATCTCTGTTCATCAGAGGATGAGGAAGATGACTGACCTGATGTAAACATCAATACAGACTTATGTTGTTGGAGGAGTTCCATTCGAGGGCGAACAAAGTGCCAATTACCGAACATTAATAACTCCCTGTGCAAACGATTGGCACAAAAAGGGTGCAGTAATGAAAAGTAGTATTGGGTCAAAAACAAGTTGTGAAATAACACTCATTATTTGACTGACGGAATAATTTTTTGTAAATAGAGCCAAAAACCCAACTAGTAAGGCAACAATAACATTTACCAACATTTTACAGCAATTTATTTTCATTCCTTAAGGGGCAAGACCACTTTGTCCCGCATTCTATTTCCCTCGGTTTCTCCTCGGGAAAACAGAACACTCCATCTGGTCTTTGATTTCTTCGATTTTTTCCAGATTTCAGGAAGTTAAAATCGCCTAGCAAAACCTTTTCTTGAAAAACAGCTGTATACATCAGGATTGTTTACAACCTGGAACTTGTTCTCTCTTTTTAAATCTCCCTTTTAAATGTTATCAATTTTGATGTAAATTGTGTGTGATTCTGGTAATGCACACAGTCCTTAATACCTTTAACTTTGACACCTGGGAAGTTCCACAATAGGGAAAAACAGGTTTGCAACACAAATGTCAGGATTTAATACTTCTAACAAACTTTACTCCAGATCTTGTGGTTTTCAATTGCGTATATACTCACTGCTAGTGACTTCTTAGTTTGTATTAAGGCCCATGCTTATATTCTGCATAAGTTTATTATCAAAATGCAAAACCATTGGAAAAAGTTAGCTTGTTGAAAGTTCAGACTTGTAGCTTAAGTTCTGGCGTTAGTTGTGACGCTTGATTATTATTGTCAGTTTTATCGATTGAATGTTGAAAATGAAATAAAGTAGGACGTTGTAAAGAACATTTAAGAGGCTAAGGACCTTTTAAAGAACAAAATAAGGGAAAGTGATTTTTGGGGGTGATCAAATACTTGAAGTATTGCGTGGAGTTTTATTTTCTAAATAACGAATTAGTAAAATATATAGGCCCACCAACATAAAAGACCGCAGTGCTCATGTTCGATGTTTTCAAGATTTAAACTTGTTTTGGCGTTTAGTTATGACTCTGTGATTGATCATACTCCCATCTTTTTAAACAATGTGAAGTGATCTTAAAAGAGGTGTTGCATGTTATTAAACACTGGTAAGAGTAGAAGCAAATCACAGTGTTGGGTTTTACAATGGGAGTATGATCAATCTCTAGCGGTCAATCTAATGTGCACAAGTCTCATTTGCATAGCATAGCAAACAATGTGTGTAATGCATACTAGTACATGTACTATCAGGAAACTACAGTGTTTATGCCGTGTTTCAAGGAAGCTTGGTGGAAGCGGACCGGCGAAGGATCCTACACGAATTTAAGTCGAAGGAATCTTCGTACGATGCCTGCTATGCACCTCCGCTTTCGGGATGGGAGTAGATGTTGCCGACATTAAATATTTCATTGTGTTGGGGGCACCATCGTTCATGTCAGAGCTATGGCAACAAACCGGCAGGGCTGGGAGTGATGGGAGTTCTTCTGAGGCCAAGATGATGTTCTTAACACAAAGTTGTCAGCGCAGCGAGCCAGATGTCAAGCTCGTTATCGACTCATCAAAAGTAAAGTGCCTTTGCAACTTAATCCTCACTAGAGTCGTGTACAGGAACATTGAACTTGAGTTGTGTACAGGAACATTGAACGTGAAGTTTGATCCTCTTGAAAGTGTTGTTGTTACTGCGACCATAGGACCAACATCGACGCACGATTAGTTTACCTAGTTGTAGCATAAACTACACATGTACATGTACATTTTTGGTTATAACAAGGTATGGTAGCACTTAAAGGCACTGGACACGTGGTAATTACTCAAAATATATATTAGCATAAAAATTTACTTCGATTATCTATCAACGGAGTGCTGTTGATAGAAAAAAACATTGTGACAAACATTCCCTCTGAATTAACATAGTTTTTGAGAAAGAAGTGTGACGAGATTGGGTGAACCGACACAAGTCTAATCTGCCCTATTTTTTAGAAGTTTCTTGAACTTGGTGGTCCGCTGTGACCATTCAGGATCAAGCGAGCTGCCGAGAGCATGCTCTCTGCATGGATACAGGCAGGCCTTGTCCGTTCATTGGTGGTCGGGCGATGCCTGGGTGTGTCCAGGCCGAGCGCTGCAGCGTGGCTTTCCCGGGCACACCCGGGCTGGCCAGGTAATGTAACATTTCAGCCAGTAATTTTTTCCTGCAGATCACAAATATAGGCAGTTATGGGTATCGAAAGTCAGGCAAACTGGTCTGGCTAAGTGCTCCGGCCCATCATGCTTGGAAAACAGGGATTTTTTGTTGTTTGTAGTGTGTAAGGGGAATTGCAGTGAAGCTTAACGTGAGGAGTCTCTGTTTTATTTGACGTTGTTAATTGTTTAATATATAAAGTTGCTCCCTCTCCGCTGAGGATGCGTGGTGGCGCCCTTTAAATTCTAGTGACCCCCCCACGCTCCTCACCGCCTGCACAATCTTCAACAGGTGAGGATGCCAAACTTTCTCCGTAGTTTTAAACATTTTATTTGATCATTATAATGCAATAATATCAACTCATGCTTATGTTCATTATAACCGCAAATATTTATAGATTCGTATTG
>JAUELU010000026.1:7059914-7083080 GCA_032357145.1 Evasterias troschelii | reverse complement strand
CCATCTCATCATCTTCCTCTCCTCACCATCTCATCATCTTTCTTTGTCTTCACCATCTCATCATCTTCCTCTCCTCATCATCTTTCTTTGTCTTCACCATCTCATCACCTTCCTCTCCTCACCATCTCATCATCTTACCCTCCCTCTTTCTAATCTTCATCTCTCTTTGTCTGTCAGTTGCCTTCTACCTTCCCTTTCCACTATTTCTCCATCTTTCTTTTTGCTTCTTCTTCACTGTTTTTCTTCTCTTCTTCTCTCCTTTAAATCCTTTTCTTTCCTCCACCTCTAGGCTCTACGAGGAGACCACTCAAAACTCAAAATTTTGACAGGTATGACGCTAGAAGTACCAGTTTTTACTGAATGTCTGCCATGAGTTTGCTCTCTCCCTCTCTGAATTTTTAAGTTAAAGTTGTCTTTAAGCTGCACAAAATTGGTGTCGCTGCTAAACTGATTGGTTTGATTGTGCCTGAATTGGTGTGCATACCTTCTATCAAATTTGTGTTTTATCTTTCTGCTTTCTTTGAGCTGTTGAATTCTATTCCCTTTGCCTGCTTTTCATGTTGCATTACTTTGTTTTCATAGCTTTATGATATTACATACATGTATGCACTGTCAAAATGATTTATTTTAATTTGTTTGCACGGTGCTATGATTTCATGTTCATCATTGTTGGGTCACAGACCCACACTTTGCACCTAACACAGGACTCAACAGACCTCTTGCATTAGGACATCATCACTGAGGTCAAACACGCCCAACTCTCAGCCAATGCGAGGGTAACCTTTGACCTCAGTGAGGGCGCTGTTTGAGCTTGTGTCAACATGTGCAAGAGTCATTGAGTTCTAATGCATGCTAACTATTAAAGGTTATCTTATAAAAGCAGGAGCCACATTGATCATTGTCATTATCATGGTAAAGCCATTTTGTTTGTCTGCATTACAAATCAATCTCCATTTTTAAAACCATGGCTTACGGTTTCTTCCCTGCCTTTGACATTATCCAACTGTACCCAGAAGTGTAGGTTTGCAAAATTCTTAACAGAGCTGGAGCCAAAAGTGCCAAAAGATGTCAAATCTGAATGAAATTTTTGTTTGAAGTATGAATAATAGCAAAAGATAAGAAACAAATGGATTGAAGTATGATCTGGCGTTATATGCCAGAAAGTATGTAGTCTTGGTCAAGACGTTTCTCGTGACCAAACCACCAGACATAGGAAGTACACAGAGGATGGGTTTTGCAATCGTGCAACCAATTTTAGGCCAGGCAAAAAATAGTCTGGTGCTATATGTTTATTGAAATCATACGCTGAGTTGTCTTTTGATTATATATTTCACAGAGTATCTGCTATTTGAAAAAGAATGCTGAAGAAAGATAACTCCCCCCCCTACCATTTGTTCTCCATTTGGAGTAATTTATCTCAAAGAACATAATTTCAGAGTGAAAACAAAAGTTATTTTTGAGTGATGCAGAGCTGTCAACTCTCCCTGATTCTGCAGAAAGTTTCCTAAAATTAAACCAATCCTTCCATGTTCTGATGAACAAATTAGAAAATCTCCCTGATTGTGGAAACCTTTTCCCTAATATGTTGAATGTAGTTCTAAATATCTCACTGATTGTTGTACGAAGTCTCCCTGATCGCAAGATGCAAATGGTGGCAGCTCTGGTAATGTTATCTGAGAACAATCTGTGGCTACTACTGTATATCCAGTGCTACTGAATCTGCTCTTCTGTACATGCCTTTTGCTTAATCATAGTTTAACCATCTGCTTGCCAAACCTTCTCCTCATCCAGCTATCCCCACCTGCATGCCTGTATTTCACTGGATAAACAAATTGTGACCTCGTCTCACTTTTTGATTCTCAAGTTCTTAGATCATTTCGTAATGCAAATAAAAAGAACATACTATTTGAAAAAGCAAGAAATCTAAAACAAAGTTTTGTTGCCTTGCAGTCTCAAAATTTAGCTGTGATTTTATTGAAGCTAAGGACTGGTAGAGCTGACAAAATAGATGCCGACACTGGTCATTTTGTGTGTGATCAACCATGATAAACATGAAAAAACAAACCTGTGAAAATTTGGAGAAAATAGTTTTTTTAACGGCACAAATTTCAGCATGTAAACACTTTGTCCTTAATTTTGGTTGCAACAACCAAAATCCGCTGTTACATTTTTAAAATAGATTCTCAGATGCAGTTTTTTTGAATATGACTTCCGTTTTAGAGGTAATTTTTTAGTACCAGAAAAAAAATTGTAGTATGAACTTCATAAACAGTAAGCTTTCAGAAGAAAGTTTAACAATGATGGTTTTTATCCTTACCAATCCTCTATTATAATACCTTTGAAAAACATGGACAAAAATCCATGGTATGGAATGAACTAAGAAGTTGAAGTCACGTCTTAAGATCTGGTCACAATGTAAAACAAAGCAATAGCTACATAACACTTTTACTAAATCTTTGTTTGATTTAATTTCATTTCCACAGTCACCTCTGGAGAAAATGGCAGCGGAAACGAAAGCCAAACAGAAAAAAGTCACACAAAAGAACAATCAACCCCAACAATGACTGAACAATCATCAAGTGTCCCTCCTACTGCCCAAGTTGAAACTTCAACAAAATCAGATGTTACTTTAGTCCCAATCCCAAGTCAAACACCCGTGACCTTCGACACCGATGGTAGCATAAACAATGACCCCACTACGACCTCGTCTAAAGAGGAACCCTCGGTGACCCCAGGAACAACAGAATTTTCATTAGGAGGTAGCACCTTAGAAAGCCCTACCGTTGGGAATGAAATCCCAATGCCAACAAATAAGATGTCAACAGCTCAAGCTGGGAACATGAACCAGGAAGTGGAAGGATTTGGAACTGAAATAGTTGTAAACAAGGAAGGTTCTGGTAGTGCTGAAGATCCTGATGGTTTAGTCACAACTAAACATCCTGAGGAACAGTTCATTAGTGGCTCGGGAAGCTTGATTACAGATGGTCCACACAACAACATAGCTTTTCAAACAACTCAGACACTGCCGGTCAGCGAATGGTGGATGGATGGATCTGGAAATTCACAAGAAATTGAACCAGACTTAGAGATGCAAAATACAAGAAGTCTCTTCACTACCCCAACAACAACAAGAACAGCAACAGCAACAACAACAACAACAACAACAACAAAAGGTGTACGAGCAACAGATGAGGTGATGCAGCCTCAAGGAGATGATCTAAGACAAGATTCAATAGAACTAGATGAGCAGACGATGTCGTTTCCCTTGGGAAGTTCTAATAGCGATGACCATATTCCCCAAGTAACCTCACCCTTGGCTCTAGAAGAACCTCAACAGCCCGAATATCAAACAACCATTCAGACAGACCACACCCCTGTCGACTTGCCCATCTTTACAGGAGATGACCAGACGGCTTCAGGTGATGATGAACTATCTACAAATCAGTCTCCTGAGACACATATCCAGTTCCAGAGTCCTTCATCTCAAACTGATGTTTCCTTGACAACATCATCGGATGTCGGATCTGGCGACTCGCGGAAGTTCTTTTCACAGGATCAGACCAAGTCTCCCCTTCTTCCAAGTACATCTGTTATAAAGGAACAAGAAGGATCTGGACTTTTTACAGAGACCCGCCGTTCTGTAGATCTCATTCAGATCTTACAAGAATTCAGGAGTGAGGTACTTGTAGATTCTTTTAAAAGACGACGTGTTCCACAAAATGTTGATGCAACGACAGCCAATCCTTCTACTGTTCTAAAGAAAGTACTAGCAGCCCCGTTCTTTGTTGGTCCTCCATCATTCTCCATGTTGAGTGGTAAACCTCGCTCTTCCCCCGACAGTCGTCTGGAACATCTTCCCAAAAATACTAAGCCCGCTCAAATTGTTCACAACAAGGCAAAAATGGCTGGCTTCTTAACCACTCCAAAGCAGCGACAGTCGTTCATAGAACTTTTGGAGGAGCATGACAGTCATAAGGAGGGATAGTTCTTGCAGGGCAAAAGGGCTCCCTTGAAATTTCTAAATGTTGACGGGAAAAGGGTTGAGATTGGGGAAAAGGGAAGACAAAGCACAAAGCTGGTGAAAGTGTTGGAGGAACATTGATAATTGGCTGCTCTATGAGCTGTGTTGAGTACTTCCCTAGGCTTAGTTATATTAGTGACACAATGTGTATCTAGCATACATGGGTGGGGAACAATCATTTTGGAAACGACTCTGTGAAGCATCCTATAGTTACCCATATAGGCCTCCTATATTAAATTGTGGAGCTTAGTACACATGGCAAGATTAAGGATGGCATGTGATGCTTGTTCCACCGTTCAAAAGACATGGATCTATGTGTGCTGTGTATGAAGTTATTATTGCACTGTGAGCACATCATATCATCAATCAGAGAAAAGTGCAAAATGGTTTCGCAAAGGTTTTAACTTGTATGAGCTTTTACAAATTAAGATCGTCAAACATTGGGTGCTATTTTTTTTAAAAGTAAGAATGATTTAACTGGTTGTGGATTAAAGTAGGGGTGCCCTTAAAAATAAAAATAGTTTCCTTCACTTATTTCTAACTTTTCACAAAAGCAGTCATTGTAAACACTGCACTCAATCGACTGAAAGGTCACCCAAAATGACGTTAAACAACTTCACAAATTGTAAGCAGTATCACATAACATTGAATCGCACAAATTAGTTTGGTAATGCTCGTTTGATATGAATTAATTAAAAGCTTGCTGGTTATTAGAATGTAGCGCTATGAAAGCAATTGAACATCTTAAGATAAAAATTATTCATGAAAATGTAATGACTTGCGTTAAATTTGTGTAAATGAAGAACTATATATGAATCTTCAAGGAAGGGTACACCTTTGGTAATTACTCGAAACACTAATGAGCATGTACTTTGCAAAGAGCACTGGAGAGCTGTTGACATTATAAAACATTGTTAGAAACGATCCCCTTTAGAAGTATATACTCTTAGAGAAAGTGGTCATTTTTCACCAACACATTTTAATCTGAGAAAGGCTTCAGGCAAAAAGCCTTTCTCAGGCATGTGAAAGCACATGTGAAAGCACACTATATCTTTCAATATTTATTTTAAACTTTGATGAACAATTGAGCCCAAATATTCACAGGTTCGTTATTTTATGCATGGGTCTTTGAGAATTACCAAAAGTATACCCTGCCTTTAAGTCAGTTGTGTGATTGTACTTGAATGCAGCGCTTCAATTTTAATTAACTGTCACAAATATAACATCATAGTTTCAAGAATTGCCACTCATGTAAAAACTCATTACCACTCAAGGGGGACAATAAGATTTCCCTGAAAAGGTAACCAGATTAAAAAATGTCTTGATCAGGAGGAAAGACTCCTGCCAGCAGAAAATGTTTGTGTTGCCTTGGGGATGAAAGACTTTCAGTCTGGAGTGTTGACCAAAGATTGTATGGTGCCGCAGATTGGCAATTTGGGCTGAGATGTGAAGAATGCGGTGGACGCCATTTTAGTACAACTCTTTTGATGCAGTAGACCCTTCTTTTGCATTGTCACAGCCCGAGTTTTTGCCAACACAGGTTGGAAAACTATGGAAAGCCGTAACTGCAAATCAAAAACAAACACCCATAGTTTGTACAATGTTACAGAAATATTCAAAAATAGTGTTGAATTTGTTTGAAACAAATCAACCAATCATGGAAGGTATTTCAGTTCATGAATCTTTACAGAAAATGTTGAATTTGGTCACAACACTTTTTAACACGATTGAATGATTTGCTAACATTAGGCCGACCATGCCAACCGGCGCACTTTGTTTATCAACAATGAAAGGTTTATAATAGATCAGTGCAGACAATGAACATTGCTATCGATGATACAACAAAACATTTCCTCACCAAAAGTGGCGCCCATGCTGTACTTCACATTCTAACAATAGATCTTTGGTCTTGACTGACTGGCCTTGTGCTGCCCTCGTGTGCTGAATTTTGGACTATAATATACTGGGTCAAATTTCATAGAGCTACTTAATCACAAAAATTTGTTACACACAAACAAAATTTGCTTACCAGATTAAGATTACCAGCCAAAATACCATGTCATCTGTAACATTTGTGATTGGTTTCCTGCTTATTTTTTTGTTAGCAGGAACTTTGGAAACGCAATTGTCTGCTTTAAATAAAGTACCTCTATGATATCCAGCCCAGATCATACCAAAGCATTTCTACAGAAAGTATAGACGTTGGTGTCACCTGAGATTTTCCGAGTTGGGACCATTCATAATATTATTGAAAGAAGACCATTGATATCCTTATTGAACTTCTGTGCAAAGTCAACTAGGGGATAAGTTTGGGTAAATGTGACTTACGTACATACATAATGAGAATCAATACAAAAATGTGTAAATATTTGCCTTTTTTAACTAGTGAATAATGTTCAAATGAATTATAGAAAACACTTCACCACAAGGGTATAATGTGTTTTCAATTTGGATAGTTGGGAGGTATTAACGAATTGAGTGCGTTGCTGTATAACTTCTTCGTACTTTTTTGGTAGTAAGTGAGAACATTCTGTACAAGAATTCTTTGTTCATGTCACTTGATGTCAACTGACATAACATACTAAGCCATGTCACTTGACATCTCTTAATGTCACTTAACATTACAGAAGTCACTTGATGTCACCTGTCAACACTTCATAGGTCATGGTGATGTTACTGACATAGACCTTTAAGTAACTTGATGTCATTTGACATTATTTGACATCACTTGTTGCTTGCCATCACATATTATTAGGTCACTTTAAATGTCACGTGACATCAACCACCTGATGTCATTTGATGTCATTTGATGTTGTTGCTTGACATCACATAATGAGTCACTTGATGTCACTTGACACCACCTGATGTCACTTGTCATCACGTTATGTCACTTGGCACTATTTGATGTTGTCACTTGACATCACATAATAAGTCACTTGACTCACTGACAAGTTATTACTTGGCATCACACTGTAAATCACTTGATACGTTATTGTTTAATCCATTTCTACCAAAAATTTAAAACCAAATAAGTTGTATGTAATACTGTAATAAGTAGGCTTTCTTTTTTTCCATTTTCCAATGGTGACATACGTTTCCAGTCTGTCTTTGATTGCTTCATTTTAAAAATAAATTAGGAGAAAGTTTGTGGCTGTATTTTGTGAACAAAAATGAATGAATGTCAAAGGCTTATAGACTGCACAATTTTCTTGCCTTGAGTTATCTTACTCAAAACTAGGGAGTTTAGAATTAAGCACTTATTTATCTGTTATGTTTAAGTTATTCTGGCTTAGTGGTAATTATTTTAATTGAAAAGCTTGCTTTAGGTGTTAAATGTAGTTACTGAAATGAAAATGTCAAACTGTTCTGGAACAAAAACTGTGTGTTTAAACAAATGAGGCTGCAACTTAAGTTCAAATTATACGTAAATTGGTTGATTTAACTTTATTTTATTGTATTTTTATAGTCTTTTTTTTCTTATGCTTTTGTTTAGTGTATTAACATCGTTTACAGTAACAATGAATTATTATCATCATACAAAAATCAGTAATAAAAGTCTAAGGTTTTCCACATTACTAACCCAGTCCTGGAATCCCATTTTTGAGAGGGTCAATTTTCATTTTGCAAAAGGGCAAGTCTAGTGGAAACCTTTTAAGTTTATGGGAAACTTTTGCAGTGGCACAGAGTAGAGAAACACAGAGGCAATGACCTCTGTGTAACTCCATGCTTGCTGACCTGTTAGAATACTTACCACAGAGCCCCATGCAGCTAAAGTAGCCCATAGAGGCTGCAAGAGATTTCCACTCAGTGAAGTCCTGGGTTGTCATTTTCCAGTGTTTTTTTATTGTAAATCCTTTAGAGACCATAGTGGCTGTAAACGGCTTGTACCAAAATGCTCATATCAGCCACAAACCAACCTACTTCCACTCAACCAAAAAGGTCAAAGTACATGACCTGAATCGTCATTTTTCCCAAAACTAAATTTCAGTTTAAATTGTTGTTTCTTCAGGCACTTAATTTTTGTTCATCTTCAGAAACCATCAATAAGACCATGTCTTGGCGTATGGTGATGATTATACAGAAATGAATGGTCTCTAAGGGGTAAACATACAGTGAACTATTAAAACAAAATCAACTTTCGTTCCAAGTAATTTTTCCCTAGACATTTTTATTTGAAATAGTGTTTCAATAAATCAACATCAGCCACCTGTAAGCATGTAATGATGATACATAAATAAATGAATATTCTCGATAAGTTTTAATAACAGATTCCAAATCAGTAGCATAAACACAGCTTTTACTTAATTCTTTTTCATAAACAAATAATAATAAACGCAAAGAAATCCTCTACATTGCTGCAATATTCAGCCATGCGAGATCACAGCTTTAATGTTCTAGGTCTAATTTTTGGCTGATTCGACCCAGAAATTTAGTTCTTAACTAGCTATGTTTATAGATTAAAGAAAGTTATAATATTTCATTATTTTTTTAAAAACCCACTAATGATAAGTGGTAGTTAATTAAAAACTAAACAATAGTTATTGTCAGGATCCTGACATATCTCGCGTCCATCAGTCATGAATAAATAATTTGGCATATAACCTGTACTTTGTGCTTTGTCAGTGGCATAGTATGTGAAAGTCTGCTTAGCTTGTATGTTTTTCATTTTGAAACGGCATCATCTGTCTAAAATCGTTTGGGGGAGGAACAAAAATAATAAAAAATTCTGTTAACAAAATTGGGTTATGCACTTTAAAAGATTTGTACACTTCTTTAGAAATGGGAATGATTTTGTCTGTATATTCCTCAACATATTGAACAATTGGTAAGATTTACTCACAACATTGAGGTACATGGGATCATCTTGGGAACAGTAATGTTGTCTACTCATGAGTGCTCAAGATGTCAACAAAACATGGGTATTTCAGTCAAGTTTACTAGATTTTCTTGCCCACAATTTGTTTTGTTTTGTTGTTATTGTTGTTTTCTCACTTGCATGCTTGAACTTTCCTTGTGTAACAAAATTTAGAAGTGATTAATGGCACCTAGCAGAATCTTTCTCAGAGACCAAAGAAATGTAACAAAAATGCGTCAACTCAAATGAAGCACAGAACTCGCCAGTTCTTTTCTATTGTTCATGTCGCTGAGACAGTCCAGGATCATTAAGTTTGTCGCTAGTTGCCTCCTCAAAAGTCTTCCTTTGCTATGTCAGGCATACCAATCTTATTTAAGTCCAAGCAGTTTGGAGATAAGGAAATTGGGTGATTGAAGCCACACTCTAGGGATTTTTTTCTTATCTAAGAGGGAAACAATTTAGTATTAATTTTTGGAGGAGATCAGTTTTTCTTCTATAAATTTATCGTTAGGCATGACTGAAAAAACACAAACGGAGCTTACTAAACTTAGAAAGAGTAATAGTAATTTGATGACAGATTTATTGTTAACCTGTGTATTATAATGAGAGGAATTTAAACTGTTTGGTTATAACATGAATTCTGATTTAGTAAACGGTGAAATTTAATGACTCATTCCATTTTCCCCAATGTAACAAATTTATCAGTTTTAAGAAGGGCTCTAAGGTTCAATTCAGTTTTATGACTCAGTCATTTTCTAATAGAGTCCTTTTGAAAGTATTTATACTTTTATCAAAATTCCTTGAACATCCATTAAGGCCAAATTCTATCTTATAGGTCTGTACAATTTTCTACAGGTTTCTTATTTCATTATACTGACTTTTTATGATGTTCAATCCAAAAGGCATTGAATTTGACCTTTTGAATGATGCAAAAGTTCCTCTTTGGAAAGTACAGACCCATTTGTTGTTGATATCCAATGAAGTCACGTTTCAAACTTCCCTCTGAAAGAGTATTAAATAAAATTTTACACAATTTCACAACAGGTTTATAGAGACTTGTCCTGTCCATTTTTATGAAGACTAATGTAAAATAAATGCATCACAAAACTGAACTCTACCTTGTAGCTCCTCCTTAATAATGATTAACTAGTTAAAATAAAATAGTGTCAAACTAATTTAACTTATACCTTGTATGTTTAATTAAGTAATTAATTTGTAGGTACATGTTCTTTATACAAGTAATCTTGACTAATGAATTTTAAATAATAACTATAAATAAGCAAGCAATACAATGTTCTGTCATGTTCTGTGTGTTTATTATTATTGCTACATTTTCAAAGACATTGAATCTGGGTGATAGCCTTTATGCATCAAGGGCTGGCAATTTTTCAAAGAGCTAAGATTGATCTTCACTGTGTATCAATCTTAAATGCTTAGCAAAGTGTGATGTCACAATACAAATCACTATGGTATTAAATACTGGCAACTCATCTTAAGATGAATCTAAAAGTGTTTTGTGAAATCGAGCCCAGGTTCAATTTCTCAAAGCCTTAAGATTCACCCTAAGATGAGTTGTCAGTAATACCATACTTATTTGTATTGTGACATCACAGAGAATTTATTCGCAGTTGAAATCAATCTTTGCTCTTTATGAAATTGACCCCGTTGACAGACTGCGCTCATTTTGTGATTAAGTTGTAATTGCAGCAAATACAAATTGCAGGTTTTTACATACATGCAGTTCAATTACCCAAGTCCATGTTCAAAATAGTGGCTGTGGATGTGGCTGTTGCTAAGGGTGTTGCTATGGAGATGCTATGCTTCAATACTTGTTCATGTGACAATCAGGCCACAGCCTTAGCTGCTGATCCAGACACTGAGGCCTTCAGGTTCAAAATGTAAATAGTTTGCTGCACCAAATGTGACATAATTCTCTTTAAAGGGTGTGTACAACATTGGTCATTACCAAAGACTTGTATCCACACTTGATTTGACCAAACATATACATGAAATAGCGGGAGTTTAAGCTCAATCGGTCTTCAGAGTCATGAGAAAACAGTGAAAAAACCCATTATATGTTTTAACTTTTTTTCAAACTTCCGACTATTGTTTTACTCATTTCCTAAAAACTATGGCATTTCACGCAAAACTATTTCAAGGGAAGTTTTTCACCATGACCATCTTTATACCATGTAAGTTATGTGCAAATCTATGAACATTTTATATTTGCAATCATACCGATGTTGTACACACCCTTTAATCTGAACAGTACACTGAAACAGTGCCCTCTCCTGTGATTGGCTGAGAGGTGTGCGTGAAACAGGCAGTTTTCCACAATGGTGGCCTATTAAAGGACTCTATTAAAATAAAGTGTTTCTTTTTTAAGGTGCTTATCCATGGAAGATTTTCAAAATTTGATCATATTTTGATGTTTTTTTTCTTTAAGTTTATGGTGCTGCACTATTCTCCTTGAATCAAAATAAGGTAGAGCATCGCCATGGCAACATCAAAAACTTTTACAACTGATACTCTCTCTGAACAAAATAAAATGAATTTTTTAAGCTGTGAGGATTAATTAAAAAGTACAAAAACAGTGCCATAACTTTATAACGGTTCATCCCAGTTTTATTGAGTAAGCACTAGATTTTCCCAAAAAGGGGAAATAAGGCAGAAAACATTTTTGACCAAAGTTTTGAAAATTTGAAAATTGCATGCTTTGTAATACACTAATTCAATATTAAAGCAAATAATATTTCATGCAATAATGTTTTTTCCTCCATGTTTTGTTGGTTTCTGTGATTTGTAATGTGTTCAGCATCAATGTGCATTTTTGTATGAATAAATGAAAAAGCTATTTTTGTAGTTTTCGCAAAGGAGGTTTGTTTTTGTTGTGCTTTATTCAATTTAATAAGATATCTTACTTTTTCTATATATTATTGTTCATTGCACAATTGAAAATTGGACTGAAAGAAGTAACCGTATTTACAGGATGTGTACAACATTGGTAAATTGTTAAAGACCTGTATCCACACTTGATGTGACCTAACATATCCATGAAATAACAAACCTGTAAAAGTTTAAGCTCAATCAGTCTTCGTAGTCATGAGAAAACAGTGAAAAACCCCACTACATGTTATGACATCAGATTTTATCCTGCAGGATAAAGACTATTGTTTTACCCATCTCCTAAAAACTAAGGTTTCTCAAGCAAAACTACTTCAAGGGAAGTTTTCCATTATGACCATCTTTAGACCATGTAAGTTATGTGCAAATCTGTGAACATTTATATTTTCAATCTGACCAATGTTGTACAAACCTTTTTAAATAATATACACTCTGGTCTCGTTATAAAGAGCACTGTTAAAGGAACGTTACAGAACTGGTAATAAAAATTTTCTTTAAGATCACAGATTTACATAAAACTTACACGGTCTAATGATGATGATAGTAGAAAACATCCCTAGAAATATTTCTGTCTGAAATGCCATATTTGATGAGAAATAGATCAAACTAATTTCCGATTGGAGTTATATCGCTCATGAGCGTTTTATTCATGCATTGTATAACACACGCAAATGTGTAATCGGTTATTCACTATGTTCTCGTGACCCAGATAGCCGATCGATCTCAAATTTCTACAGGTTTGTCAGTTTATGTATACGGTGGATTATATAAAGTGCTTATACTGTTTTGTTAGCAAAAACCAATTCTGTAATGTTCCTTTAAAAGAGGTTCTGCTTATAAAGAAAACAAGTCCCAAATCTCATTTCTGCTTTGTGTGTTTTTTAATTTTCTGTTCTCTCATGAAGAGGTAAATTGGCCAATCTCGGCGATCTTGTTACAACTAGATTTCACATCTGGGCCCAATTTCATAGAGCTGCTAAGCACAAAAATTTGCCTTGATAAAAACAGGATTACCAGCCAAATTTCCACATGATTTTCAGGATAAGCAAACAACAGTTGAATACCATTAACAAGCAATATGCAACAAATGGAAATTTGGTTGGTAATTATGTTTTTATCAAGGAAGACATTTCATGCTAAGCACATTTTTGTGCTAAGCAGTTCTATGAAATTGGGCCCAGATCTAAGGGGGCCATTCAGAATAATCAATGTTTAGAAAGAAAAATTGAGGGTGGGTGGGTCAAAAGAAATAACTGAAAATCAAAAATCAGTTCACACTTAAAGGCACTGTACACATTTGGTAATTACTCAAAATATATATTAGCATAAAACCTTACTTGGTAACCAGCAACGGAGAGCTGTTAATAGTATAAAACATTGTGAGAAACCACTCCCTCTGAAGTAATGTAGTTTTTGAGAAAGAGGTAACTTCTCACTCAAATAATAAAAGACTTAATGCATGAAGCCTTTTATTAGAATCTGAAAGCACACAAAATTTTGCAACAAGGGTGTTTTTTCTTTCTTTATTTTCTTGCAACTTCAATGACCGAGGTAGAACCAATTTTCAAACATAAATTTTAATATTTTGTATCATACCACACATGATATTATTTATTCATTTATTCAGTTTATTCATTCATTTATTTATTTATCACATTGATGTAAAACAATGAGAAATTCTTTGTCCTGCAGTATGCACAAATATAAAGAATCTAAAATCCAAAAAAGAATCTAAAATCTCCCAAAACACTCCCCCCCCCTGTGTGCTTTCTGCTTCTCTCACTCTCTATTCATGTATTTCCACTTGACTGCTTTTGTTACATTTGAATACCTGTTTCTGTGTGTCGTGTTTTCATTCAGCCTTCGAGAAAGACTCGGCTAGGTTTGAAACGACAGGCCATTAATAATCGTTTGCATATTTTACCGTCGGACCTTTTGGTTAGTAAAGCAGTTTGCAATAGCCAGGTCTAGTTTCAATCAAAAATATATATGAAAGTCAATACTACATGTAAGTTACAAAGAGAGACACTTACAATACTTGTACATGTACATTAACAAATTCAACATCCACAAGATTTAAAAATGCTTTGGAAAATTATTTTAATGATCAAGTCAAAAACAAAATTGTTAATGGAATATTTTTGCCAAAATAAAACTATGATTAAATGCTGTAAATACACCAAAATGAGGTGGTCTTTGGCACTGAGATATACAGCCAATTAATTTGGCATAACTTAGTCATCTAATGGCAAGTGGTGTGCTGTAGTTGAGCGGTCTATCTCTGGTGTCAGCAGCAGAGTGTGGGTTCGAATCCCGGTCATGACACTTTGTGTCCTTGAGCAAAGCACTTAACCATAGTTGCTTCATCCTGTGATGGAACGCAAAGCTGTAGGTCCCATGTGTTGTGTAACACAGAGAAGAACCCAGTTACACTTATTGTTAAGCTAAGGGGTGATTTACCCACTATTGTGTATGGCAGTGGCATTGAACGCGTCACGGCACCTTGTAAACCCTTACAAGGTGTTGCATAATTGGGTCTCATAATTAAAAAACCCTGTTTGAAAATAAATAATAATAAGCAGTTTGAGATGCCAGTAGATGAAGGGCCATATTGAAACTAGTTATTATTTATTGTGTAATCATGGAATTACCCCAGGTGTTGTTGTGTTTTTTTTTAAATAGAAAACATAACGTGTCATGGCCTAGCCGTAAAGAGCACTGGACCTCTGCTAATTCTGATCAGTAGTGTGTGGGTTCGAGTCCCGGTCATGGCACCTCTGTTCTTGGGATGGGACATTAAGCCACAGGGGTCGATTTCACCAAACTCTTCCTAACTTAGGACTAGTCCTAGGCAATGCTAAGAGATAGGACAAGTCTTAAGTACTTGTCCTAACTTAGGACTAGTCCTATCTCTTAGCATTGCCTAGGACTAGTCGTAAGTTAGGAAGAGTTTGGTGAAATCGACCCCAGGTCCCGTGTACTATGATTGGTAGTGCACATAAAATAACCCAGACACTTAGTCATGGAAGAGTAGGAGTTTACACTGGTGTTTCTGGTTCACATAGCAACCACCCCTTGTTTATAGGTTTCCTTAGGCATGTGAGCTATAGTGATTAAGATCACTTATGAGGCATCCTTGGTTTCATTACCAGAAATATACATGTACAACAAATACCGTATAACGTTTAAGCCGCAGCTTATATGCCAAAGATTATGGTAATAATAAAACACACCAAGGTAACTGATAATTTCAGCCTTGCCAATGACTACAGCGTCATTCAATTTTATGTAGTGATTTTCTTGCTGATATTTCCTTCCTGTATGCATGCTATGATGGCTCTAACATTCATCTTTGGTCTGAACTTGCTGAAAACAAAATCAAATAATATTTGCTTTGGTTTATAACCAGGAAAGATCTTATCTCCTTTACTATTCATATGGCAACAAAAAAATCACTTTTAGTAGTAAGTGTCAATATTTGCCCCTTTTGTCGGTAACTGCCTTTGAAGAGTTTGTTATCCATTAAAAATCAGAATAGACAATAGTGAAAAAATAAAATAAATAGGCAAATTTTACAAGAAAAGGTTGACTTGATGACCGAGAAACAAAACGGGCAAATCTTTTATGTCGTTTTGAGGTTCTGCTGATCGAGTATTTTTGCAGTTTTTGTCTTTGAATGTTTTTTGTTGCGTATTGAAAAAAATGCCCCTCTTCTCTTCTTCGTCTCCTCTTTGTATCAAATTTTCTTTTCTCTGAAGTAAAAAACATTTCATAATACTCACCTTTTTAGAAGAGACTTGTATGTTATCTACCATAGATCTTGGGTGACATGACCAGGGAATCTGCATCTAAAAAGTGTAAAGAAAGAACGGAGAAACAAGACTTAGAATACAAATGGCCTCTTTAACACAACAACTAGATGATGGAACTTTGAAATAATTTGTGTACATCACTGCTTCTAAACTATGAAACAATATCCCTCCATGATGTATTTAAGTCCAAGTTAAAAACAATTTTTGCCCTGATTAATTTCTTCTAGAACTATTTTATTATCATTTTATTTATTGTAGTGTGCAGTAGTACAGTATATTAATATAGGTTTTGTGCAATATAAATGACTGTTATTTATACTATTATTATTTGTTTCTAAAAGAGTCCTTATGTGGACTAGGTCTGGCTGGCAAACAGAGTAAGAGAGGATAGGGGGCACATCATTGCATTTTTCCATCAAGCACCAGCATGCTAGCCCCATGTGCCAATCCACTTTATACCCTTGTAGTGGATTAACATTATTAGCCATTTGTTCTCAAACTCATGAGGTGCCTTCTGCCAGTGGTTTCACTAGACATTTTATTATTTGTTTTATTAAGTGTTCGTGCATGTGCATGCACAAATACCTCTTCTTGTTGTTTGTTAAATTTTGTATTTACTTACTATTATTTTTTTTTATGTCTTTTTTTTTTCTGAGGGAGGGGGCAGCAGGGGCAAATACATCATTTTGTATTTTTTTATAAATTCATTTTTTGGGGGGGAGGTGGGTATTTTATGTATCAAAATTTTAATTTGTAAACGTTTGGAATCTCTGATCCTGGGGGTAAGAGGGAGGCAAGGGTTCTGTTCTTGGGGAAGGGGACCTACTGTCCCCTCCCTTTCCATTTGGTTACACCACTGCCTTTACACTACTTCCACCCATGTTCATTGAAACCATCTGAACTACTTTTATGCAGCACTTGCAGCCAAGTTGGCGCACAGATTGCTATAAATCATTCACATTGACAACTACCCTTGCAGGTACCCATTTACTCCTGGGTGATTAGATGCAGTTACAGTTAAGTGTTTTGTCTGAGAACACAATAGCCACGATTGGGATTCAAACCCACACACTCATGATTCAGCCATCAGAACTTGAGTTTAATGCTCTACACCACTCGGCCATGACTGGATTGGCAATATTTATGGGGCTAGGGGAAAGCTATACTTTTTTTGGGGGGACTAATAGAAGTTGCACATCGATCACAAGGAAAGACCATTCGAGGTGCGGGCTACCAAAAGAGATAGAAAAAGGAATAGGGAGACAGCTAACATAGGGCTAAATAGATCAGTTGGTAGAATGCTGGCAAGTTAATCCAGTGAATTTTCTTTGTTGATCCCTAAAATTATTTAAAATTCACTCAGTCAGTTTCCCTTGTGGGTTATTACTAGAAAAAGAAAGCTTAGAAAACGAAGTTTAAAAGAAACCTGACTAGACCTGGGACAGAGTAAAAGCAGTAGGGAAACAGGATGCAGGCAAGTAATTCCAAAGTGCTGCAGTGCGTGGGAAGAAACTGATTTGAATACCTACATTCCTGATGGATGAGATGGTTTAAAATTAGTCCATAGAATGTTTCATCTGAGTCTTTGATACCTCCTTCATAATCATCAGGTTCAAATGACCTGAAAGTACAGAAGATAAAAAAGAGACTTAAACCAACTCTCCTTGTTCTCCGTGGATCCATACTGATAACATTATCCCCTTTTACCATTCATCAAGTTCATTTCTCCTTTTTCATCACCCCCATCGCCCCTCTCCCTAAAAAAGGTTCATCCTCATCCGGTCTCGAATCCCGGTAGCCAAATTCAATCATTGCATCCTTGTAACCTCAACCTACAGAGTCCAACAGTCCCATACCTGGAATTTCATCTTTAATTAGCTACTTAAATGAAAAACTTGTTCATAATGTTTTTGTTTATCATTTAACTGTAATATTTAAATATTTTTACACTTCTGAATTTTTTGTAATTACCAATGCTGTGCGTCAACATGACAATACTCTGACGTCAATTGTGAGATGTTGCTTTGTTATACCTCCATGTTGCAACAAAGCGACCTTACAAAATGAAGCTCCACAATGATGCAACATGAGTAATGACGTAATAGGGCTTTTTGTGAATCTCTCTTAAAAGCATTGCAAAAGATTTAAATTGCTTTTAAAATCTGTTTAATCTCATGTGAACTTTAATTCATTATTGATAGACATTTTTTTAAATGAATTTCAGTTAAGATCATTTGTTGCCATTTATGTTCAAGCTGGTCTATAGGAGGCCAAAGTCATTTAAATTTTTCATCAGACTCAGGGTTCGATTCCCGGTCATGACAGTTATAGGCACTTAAGCAAGGAACTTCACCACAATTGCGTCTATTGATCCAGGGGTTTAAATGGGAACTTGACCGGCCCCTGAGACAGTATTGAGTTGGATTAACCCCTTAGCACAAATTTAAGCAGCTTGGGGATGTATGGTTGCCAGGGGGTTGAGAAATTTTAAGGAATTGTCTGGAATGCCTGATGGACAGGGGTAATAATGTTGTAAAGCGCCTTGATTTAGCTACCAGGATATTTCCACTATATAAGAATCAATCATTACATACTCTTGGTATTAAATGGCACTTCAAATGAAAGTCATGAAGGGCACCGCGAGGCCAAGACCAGGGCCCAATTTCATAGAGCTGCTTAAGCAAAAAATATTACTAAACAAATGTCTGCTAAGCAGAAATGAGCAGTTTACCAGTCACAAATTGTACATGTGACATTGCAGTTTGGCTGGTAACCTTCTTCTTGGGAGACATAATTTTGTTACGCTTAGCTTCTTCTTGTGCTTATAAGCAGCCCTGTGAAATTTGGCCTAGGACAACAGAGGCAATGAACCACTGTAATTCAAGACCTGCAGTCCTACATTTTTCTAAACATTCTCTTCAAGTCCAATTATCCTGTTTTTCAATTAATAAAAAAATAACAACAAAGTAGAAATTGTCAACAAGATCTGATTACATTACATGAATTATAACTGATTTGTTACTTTTATTTCTTTTTTTTACCACACTTCACAAAACAATTAAGGAATATTTTACATGTTATTTAACATATACAATTACAAAATACATAAATATTACATCAACCTTTATAACGATTTGTAAGTCAAAATTACAGGGATATGATTGTAGAAAAAGCAAAAATCCTGAAAATCATTTTAGTTTGCAGTGCCCTCTTTGTGTTGAGCATGATCTACTGAATACTTAGGACTAAACTTTTTTGAAATTCAGACAATATTTTTTGTTTAATTTTTTTATTTTATTGACCCAAACATGGAGCGCACTGTCATAGTCAAAATGTACCCAAAGGAATTGTACACAAAGGAATTCAACTCCCTAGTGGAAATGGTAGATGTGCATTGTGTGGAGTTGTGTTCCTCATCATGCAAAAAGTTCAAGGGGACAAGAAATCAATAAAAAGAAACTGAATTCAGGGAAAAGGTCCTGTTAGAAATATTAGGGATGACAACTTGCCTTGATCTTATCATCACTTATCCAGGGTAAACAAAAACCCACAGGGGCAAGTGAACTGCATTCAGAACTAATTATTCTTTTGGAGTTCTAGATTATGACCATAAGAAATGGAGACTGTTGTCAAAGTGATTGATTACTTTAAAACCCAGCTCCTGTTATTACCAAACCATTGATAGGCACATTATTATTTCTATAAGGTATTGGACAAAATACTGCTTCTTCTAATCTTGTCTGGGGACATTCGTTTTTTAAATGTATACATGTATAGACCCATTGCACAACGCGCAGCGCGCATACATGCGCATTATTTTGAGTGTCAAAACGTACACAAAAGGATGGTACACGTGTTTACGCACAATGCGCTTGTAAACACGTGTACCATTCTTTTGTGCACGTTTTGACTACACGAGTGTAGATGATTACGTCATATGCAATGGGTCTATACCAATATATTACAACAAGAATTACTGGAGAAGAGATATCTGTGTCAACGTTTTCATTAATGGCAGGGCATGTAAAAAATCAAATTTTCTACAATTTTTGTTTGGATTGTAAGCCATCCCGAGTTGCTGCACAATCAAAAACAAATTAACTTAATTTCTTATTACATTAATTGGTACATGGGCATTTATCTTGAACTGGGGTGCGTTTTGGCGGCTGTAACCAATAAATGTTTCTGACGTCATAACCAAAACGGTAACCAAGCTCACAACTCGGTTATCGTTCAGTCTGAACAGCAGAACCAACGACCAACAACCGAAACAGTATTTGGTTACCGCCACCAAAATTCACCCCTGTTGCATTTTACATTTTCACAAAGAGATGGGCATCCCGAAACGTGTCCCAAATACATTATATCATTCAATGTCGTGTTTGCCCTTTTTGAAGAAACGGGCTTGTCAGCTTGCGAATGATCATGCGACATCCCCCCCCCACCCCACTTTTTGTAAAAACATAAACTATAGACGTGCGCGAAAGTAGGTAATCATCCTTTGTGCTTTCTTGAAGAGACAGGCATGCTTGCGGAATAATTGGGCAAATGTTTTGTTATTTTTGGTTGGTTTAACTCTTACAAAAACAGATCAAGGAACTTAAACAGCACAATAAATACAATTCTCATGATTCTTTGCAGTTCAAATTAAGCAACTTTTCAAATACAAATTTCTGAAAATGTTCTTACTGTGTTTTGACATGCCACAGTCTTGGTGACGAATTGGGCAATTGCAACAAAGAGCTGTCAGAATATTGCTATGACCCCATTTATTTTACAAATTATCTTACACAAATTATCTTACACAAATTATCTTACACAAATTATCTTACACAAATTATCTTACACTATATAGACACAATATCTAATTAACCACTGCACAATTAGTCCATACAATCTAATTACAAAAAAATAGTTAATGGCCTGAAATTTCAACCATAGCAGTGTCTTTTTCAAAAGAAAATTTGGCTAGGGTAGAAACTTCAGGCCAAAAGTTGTTTTATTTATTTTTTTATTTTTACCACGAAACCTTTTGGTTAGTAAGCAAATTCTATTTTCACATTCTAGCTGAAAGGGGGCTTGTTAAAAAAAAATGCAAATGAAAACTACAGTAGTTTTCCCCTCTTTAGTGCACCCCTTGCTTTCCCCTAAAACGCTACCCTATTTTGGCGCTGTCTATTTCTAAGACTGATTGAATTTAAGATGTAACTTTTACTACTTAAAGTGTAGCAAATAGCAAATATATTCAATTACAAGTCCTTACATACCCACATGTACAAATAAAACATGAACAAAGATTAGGTGAGGGTTTGTGAAGCTGACAAATTAGCCGCAGACAGTGTTCATGTTTAGTGTTATCAACCATATAGATGAAATAACAAACGCGTGAAAATTTGCGCTTAATCTGTTTTGTGAGTCAGGAGAAAAAAGTGGAAAAAACATAGTTTTCAGCATGTAACCACATTGTCCTTAATTTTGGTTGTAACAACCGAAATCAGCTTTTGAATTTTTTAAAATATGTTTTCAGAGGGAAATATTTCACAGACAAAATTTGTTGTAGTATGAAATTTATAATCAGTCAAGCGCTCAGACTAAAATTAAACAATTATGTTTTTTCCCGAACCTAATACCTTTATGGAGACAATTGTCTCCATGCCCCCTAACCTTGGTGCCCCTTGAAATGTTCCAGTACAACTACATTTCCCTCATAGAGATACCCTTTACATAACAACCAAAGAGTATAGAGCACGGACGAGGCAAGAAAGGGAACTGGGGCTCATGTTTGAACTTGAAGTATGCATTGGCACCATTTCAGCAAGCACTGATTTCAAATAGCTATAGTAAATGCTCTATTGTTGCATCAAAAGAGTTTCAGAATTGAGACGTCTCCTGAATTCTGAATAATCTACTGAAATAGCAAGACAAGTTCTCAAAGAACAAAATCTACCTACATGTAGCAAGTAGATATACACATGGTGTTACCGCACACCAAGTATACATTGATACCTCACCATGCAATGCCACAATTCCCATATATCAAAAGAATTGCTCGCGGAAATGGTGTCCATTAAACATTTCATATTTCAACCAGAGACCCCCCATCTTGTGTCTTCGACGCTCTAGAATTGTTGATAATAAATGCCTTGCCCTTATAACAAAGATCAGGCCTGTTTCAACATGCAAGTCTTTTCACCTGCAAACCCAAACCTTATACTATAATCAGGTCAGTTATGGTTCAAATCTACAGCACAAACATACACCCAAATAATTTGGATGATAGTAATAATAAAAACTAGTTTTTATACAGGGCATTATCTACAGGCATATCAAAGCGCTTATAATTTTATTGTTTTAAGAAATGTTTTTGAAATGTTATTTCAAATTATAAGACCCTTTTATGTCGCACCTTATAAGGATTTACAAGGTGCTGCGATGCATTCAGAAACAATGAGGCAAACAACTGCCAGAAACAACGAGGATTAGCGATCTTCTGGGTTATTTCGTGTATTACACAACACATGGAACCTAGGGCTTTACATTCTATCCGAAGGACGAAGCAATGATGGTTAAGTGTCTTGCTTTAAGAACACCAGTGTCAAGACACAAGGGACTCACCCACACTCTGCTGATCAGAATCACACCAGAGCTTGAGTCCAGTTCGCTTGACCGATCAGCCACGACACGCAATTAGTGATGATACCTTGATGATTACACACCTAGTGCTCCAACAACACTCCAAATGTATAATGTATTTTCCCAATCCTTAACCCTAAACACTAACACTAGGTCAGAACATAGAGTAGTGACCGTCAATGAACATGTAGGCCTGAGTCAACAGGTTCCTGCATTGTTCCTAAAAAATTTAACACACAAATTATTTATGATGATCAAATTGGGTTTCAGAACCTCATGCATGTTTTCACTTTTACAGTGGCTCTAAGTCCACTAAATGTTACTACTACTACTACTCTGTCGACCATATATAGTCGACCCAAGTAACTACTTGAGACAAGCGCGATGACACATACGTCACATCATCATTTCTCATGACTCATTTCTCTTGGTAGTTCAAGAGAAACTTAAGTTATGATCAGGAGTGTTTCTCTCTCAGAACACATCAATGGTTAGATTTGTCAAGGAAAAAATCAAATCAATTCCTTGACAATGCAAGAAAGCAAGACATCCTGTAGTTTCTTAATTGGCCTCTTGCGCTTTATAACTCACTTTCATCATCATCGTCATCATCATCATCAGGCTGTGTTCATCAGGCTGTGAGGAAGTCCTCCTCATGCAGTTTCTCCCTTTTCCTTCTTGCTATTCTGGTCCAAGTTGTCATGTTTGCTTACGTTTGGATTTCTTCTCTCCATCTTCTCTTCTGTCCTCTGCTTTTCTTTTTCAATTTATAGGTTGCCATTAAGTGATTCTCTTGGTCCGTCTGTTGTCATGTCTTCTTGAAAAGTGTTACTGCCTTGATCTAAGATGTCCTTGATCTAATTTCTTTATTGCGTAGAGTTAGTCAGAGCATCCTCCTTTCCATAGCTCTCAGTGTTTATATTAATTTGTGTTCCATCTCT
>JAUELU010000026.1:7013029-7030050 GCA_032357145.1 Evasterias troschelii | reverse complement strand
TGAAGTTTACTTGTGTCTTGTGAAGTTTACTTGTGTCTTGTGAAGTTTACTTGTGTCTTGTGAAGTTTACTTGTGTCTTGTGAAGTTTACTTGTGAATTGTGAAGTTAGTTCGTGGATTGTTAAGTGTGTACTTGTGGATTATGAAGTTAACTTGTGGCTTGTGAAGTTTACTTGTGGCTTGTGAAGTTAATTTGTGAATTATGAAGTTAACAAAACATTTTGTGTCATCCGTTCTTACCATCATTACACTCTTCTGAAAGGTCGGCAGAGTCTGACCTTTGACCTCATCCTGACATGTCCTGTTGTTGCCATTGTTATCTGTGTGTATTTCAGGGTTTTCATATGATGGTCTGACCATATCCATATGGCTTAGTGTAGGGGGCGGGGATGAGGTGTACATATCAGCGAACATGTCAGACACGCTGTCCACCGTTGTTTCAACCTCAGTGTAATAGAACTCTTCCTCGTGGCTGCTGCTGGACGCTTTTAACCTATGCGAGATAACGAAATAAATAACATAAGGAGATAAATAACAAACATAATACTGTCAACTGTGTAATGTAGGGTATTGACCTCGAAAAACAATTGTGGAATTTCTATCCAAAGGCCTAAAGATGATTGGAAGTAAGCATCCAGTAAAATTATTGTCTGAAATGTCCTCCGTTTATTAAATCCGAAAAAAACATTTGAATCTGAGAAATTATTCATGCATGAATTGTTTCTCAGATTTCTTAGATTTTGTGCTCATTCCCAAATGCTGCTGCCAGAGATGTGATTGGTGCCTCACTAAATGTGGATTGATTTTACGCTCTTGAGAAAATTCAGTTAAAGTTTTTTGCTTAGTAGCACTGTAGTATTCAGCTGAACTTTCCAATGTTACTTTGATTGTATCATTGTTAGTTTTGCCTATAAATCAGCATTACGTTGACAACAAATCAGAAGATTAATCTTTCTTTAAGCAAAGGATTTACCAAGGAATTTTACAGACTGAAATACTAATAAAAGTTAAATTCAGATTTCCAGTTTTCTTTATGAAGGATTTTTACATTACATTCAAATCTAGTTTTGGAGCTGAAGGACAATATTCACATAATTTGTCAAATCAACTCTCTTGAACCTTTCTCTATGGTTTATGTAATTGTATTAGGATCAAGTTGGCTCAGTGGTTTCTTTCACCTCTGTTGACCCTGGTTCGAATCCCACTTCAGACCTGATTGAGTGGGTCTTCCCCCATTGGAGTTTTCCTCCCACATCTAAAACTGAACATTTCTTCTCATTTCCTACCTGTTATTAGTGTAACAGTGCTAATAGGTGTGTAATAAAAAAATTTGTTCACGATGAAAAATAATATAAAAAAATACAGCCACCGAGTACACAGAAGCAACAAATCCACCCAACAAACAAGAGTCACCCAGAACCCCTCAATGTAACACCTGTCTCTACTACCCACCCACTTTACTAAGTGTCAAAACATTATGATTTTATCACCCTAAACAAAGGCCAGACCCAATTACTAATAAAGTCAATATTATTCCTCCATAACTTTTAAATTCAAACTTTTTGTCCTGAACATTGCACAACTCAGCCGACTTTGTTTACGCACATTACACAACTCAACCGACTTTGTTTACATAACAACAAGTGTTTACCTCACATGATAAAAACTCGGCATACAAAGTCCATGCGCCGATTTCATCATCAGTTGTTTGCTGACCCAATTACCAATAAGGTAATATGATATTTACAACTTTTAAGGACAAATTTTGTTGACAATTTTGTTCCCATACAAATTGAGCTTTTTGTATCGATTATCAACTCACTAAAAACTACAGAGGATCTATACAATAAATAAAAAAGACCAGTAAATTTGAAGGATATTTACCAACTTTCTTCTCCCCCACACAAAAATTAAAAGAAAGAAAAGTTAGGGTGAATTTTCTGACTCGTCCACTTTTTCTTCTGACTTTATTATAATTATTTGAAAGAAAGCTAGTTGCCATGGAAATGACTGAATCTCAAAAACTATGCTTTGAAATTTAATAATTGACTTTGTTTTGTCCAGCAGCTTGAATCAGAGAGTGGTGCAATGTTACTGCATGAGTCTGGCTGGACGTTGTACCATGTTGTCAAAATACAGAAAGAACTGAACTGTTTGCCTTGGATATTTGATTCAATATAAGTTTTAAGAGATGAGTTTTCTGGAAGAATAAATTTTATTATATTTTTTCAAGAATATTATCGTCTTGTCACCTTGGTGGACATTTGAATTTTGAACAATTCAGTCTAACAAAATTTGCATATCTTTGTGGGTATTTACTTTTCAAATAATTTTTTTTTTTTTCTTTGAAATTGTTTATGTGGTAATAACTTTAGCTGGAAATGACTCACTGGTAAAATCCACCCAACATGATTTTGTTGATTGATTGATTGATTGATTAATTGAATTTATTAGGATAAAATACAACAAGAAAATTGCTAAAAAACACACAACATCAGGAGGTTGACCTTAAACCGTTACACATGTGTTGTAAACACTGTATCCTCAGTATTTTTCCCAGGTCTCATAGAAACATGTGGGATTCGAACCCACAACCTTCCACACTCAATCAAATCTATACTTGTACAGTACAGACCAAAAGAAAGAAGAGTAGAGAAATTATACTAGAAGGATTGTTTATTTATGTATCGACAAAGTTACCTTCAAGACACAACTCAAGATGTTTGTTCAGGAGGTACATCTTGATTAGATTTAACCCCCAATGAACTCCAATGCCAATAATGTCTTAGATGAAGCTCTCCCTACCTGAGATGCTGAGACCGGATGTGTCTTTCAATCCCTTGTACAGTACACAACATCTTATCACATCCTTGCCATGTGCATCTGTAGACGGTCTTGGTTGGGGAAACCTGTACATGAAAATAGAAATAGGAAGACAGCTAAGATTAGGGCTAGATCGGTCAGTTGGTAGAGTGCTGGTATGTGAATCCAGAGGGCTATATAATTCTGGTAATGAAACCAAAGATGCCTCACAAGTGATTATTGATCACTGTAGCTTGTAAGACTGAGGAAACCTGTAAACAAGGGTGCTTGCTGCAAGAAACACCAGGGTTAACCCCTACTCTTCCACTACGAGTGTTCTGGGTTCTTTTATGTGCACTACCAATCCTTTTACACAGGACCTACAGCTTAATGTCCCATTCTAAAGACGAAGTGATTATGGTAAAGTATCTTGCTCAGGGACACAAGTGCTACAACCTGGACTCGAACCCACACTCTGCTGATCAGAAACACCAGAGCTTGAGTCCGTTGCTTTTAACCGCTCAGCAAAAACACGCCATGTTTGACTCACACTGGAGTCAATGTTTCTTTGTTAACCCCAAAAGTTTACTCACTTAATTTCCTCTGTGATTTGTTTTTTGATACATAAAAATACAACACAATGGTTTATACAATGGAAGGTAGGAAGGATGTTCAGGTCATTCCTGAATTCTGATGATATTCAATCAAAACGTCATTGAATTTTGAGCTTATGATTGTTGCAGAAATCCCTTTTGGAATGTAAAGACCCGTATATTTTTATGTCCAATGACGCAACGTTTCAAATTTCGCTCAGAAAGAGCAACTTTACACCATTTTAACGAGAGGTTGACGTGCAACTTTTCCCCCACATTCATAAAGACTCCACTATTGCAAAATGAGTGCATCACAAAACTCAATTTACATTGAAGCCTTTAATGAAGACATGGTTGAATCTATCACCGACCGGAACCTTGATCACCTCCTACCTTGGCCTTCTAACATGTTTATGTCAAGATTGATTAGCCAGCGAAGGGAAAGAATGCACCAGTTATTCAATCAAAAAGATGCAAGAATCCTTTTAATATTACACCCTCTTAGCTCATGAAGCACAACCACTACAAATGAACTACATTAGATTCATGTCTAATCCTACGCTGGGTTAAACCTGAACTAGATTCCATTAATTACAGGTAGGTCCATCATGCCTTGTGTCCTTGAGTCAACATTTAATTGTGCCATTAAAATAAATGCATATGGGAAGGGTAATTAATGCCGAGTTGTCTATCTGTTTCAGAGTCCCACTTGCATTTGTCATTGCATTCAATGACGTGAAATTGTAAAGACACAAACATCTAAACTGTGATCTGAGTTTACTACCACACACATATACTTATAATGTTCTATTGTCATAGTTAAGAAAAAACATTGCTACCATTTCATCTTGAAAGCTCATTTTACTTCAATACTTCTTCAATTTGTGATTAGTAACCACAAATGCCTCCTTTTTTAATCAAGAAAAATAGAACATCTTGATATTGTGCAGACGTGTGCAAGCCCACAGACTTTCTCCGGATCCGGAAAAGCTAGTGTGAGCTACTTTTGTTTCAGGTGCACTCTTTCTATGCAGTGTCTTCTCCAGTTTACATCAAACAAATGTTAAAACTAAGAATTTATTTATTTGTTTATTTATTTATTGACCAAACCAACAGAATGGATTTTGTTGACTCAAATCATTCATAAGGGCCCAGTCTCATGCTTTAAGCACAAATGAAATAGGGTCAGCACAACAAAATGATGCTTAATACAATAAGATTACCAGCCTCAATACCAAGTTGTTTATTTCAGCTAAGCACTTTTTTCTTCTAAGCAGTTCTATGAAATAGGTCCAGACCTTCAAAACATGTATATTTTTTGTATCATTCAATACTTTCATCATAACAGAGTCGTCCACTTTCTCATTACAATCAAAACAAAGCTGCAAGGTAAAATTAATCTGCCCCCTTCTTTGTATATAATGGAAATCACTATAGACTGTTATAAATTTAACCGTGAAAGTATAACACATGATTGGTAGAGCTTACAAAATAGCCAAAGACTGTGTTCATGTTTTTTTTGATCAACCATCCTATGTGAATTGACAAGACCTGTGAATATTTGGGCTCAGTTGTGTGGATCGGGCGAAAATAGTGAAAAACCTTGCATAATTTTCAACATTTAATCAGATCCTTCTTAATTTTGGTTTTCAGGTTTTTCTAATACAGCTTGCTCGAATATGAGATTATTTCAGTAAGAATTATTTCACACACAACAAAAGTTCTAGTAAGAACTTCATAATCAGTTAGCTTTTAGACTGAAATTAAACAATTCTGTTTTTTCTCCTTACCATGATGCTCTTTAATAATGATTCTCACCAGGGTTCACTATAAAAGTCTGTCACGTGATGAACAGCGGAAACACAAGCCATCATTCACACATGACATCACACTTCCATAGCAATTAATGTTTACCACTAAAAAAGCAAAGTTCAATTAACATTTACGCTAGTCCTTTTCATTACTATTTTACTGGATATAAATCAACTTGAAACCATCCATGTCTTACAATATAAACTAGACAAGTCTTTTTCCTTTTTGCAAGCAAAAATGAGCACAAGTCCCTGGGAATTTATTTGACGTAAATTATTTTAAGACAAAGTATGAACCACACTACCCTTGTTTACTGAAAGAGTGACCTTAAGTACATTCCAGGGCATTTCTGGCAGGCAAACTATAATGTTCAATGTCTGAAAGCGTGTAACAATCACAAAATGAATCATCTAAAAGGGACAAAGATAAATTCTCAAACTGATAAAAAGCTACTCATTGTATTAAATGAATGTGGACAGAATTCCAGCAGCAAAACCGGACTGATGTCTTTGTCTTTTGCCCAAGCCAAGTTGATAAAATGTGCAGCTTGGTTCTACCTCTATGGTTGCTATGTGCATTTCTGAATACAAGAGAGTGGAAATGCGTTTACTCTTCCATAAACCAATCATGTACGACCCCTTTAAAAATAGAAGTCCCTGGGAATCGCAGTATTTTGATGTTATATAAAAATGATTAATGCCGCTCAGTCTATAACTCACTCTTCTTTGGTCAATTCTATCTCCTTGCTCTGATGAGGTATACCCCCATGAGGGAACTCAAAAGGCTTCCCATAGTTTCATGTTCCTGGCGTCCTCAGTGATTACCTTCAAACAAAGACCGTGTAGCAGCATGGCAATGGTTTCAAATCTATCTTCGCTATCAAGCCAGCCATTCTTTATTACTCAAGGGGACTTCCCCATCTCATTTTTCTAAATTCACTGGACTTCCATTTTATGTAATTCTGGTTATCTCTTAACTCACAGCTTAGAATTAGATATGAACTGTGTTTATTTATGTACTAACATTTTTGGGTAGAAATTTACTGGGCCATCACTAGAAAGCAATGACCACCCCCCCCCCCCCACCCAAGTGAACGAATCCTGTGTACAGTGAACTCATAACAATTCTACCTCCATGCACCAAGACATTCTTTCCCTCAAGCTGCTATTCCTTAATTAATGTTGGTTCCCACCATTAAAATTCAACACACTATTACAGTATTACATAACACCTGCAACACTTGCCTTTCCTTTCTGAGCCTAGCAATTGACAAGTCATAATAGACAGATCAAACTTTAATTTCCCACCAGGGTAATTTGCTGTAATATTTAATGGATTTTTATTGGATTTTTATTAGAATTTCTGCCTTCAAACCTCCTCCAATGGAGAGGGTGCACCAGAAATGGAATAAATTATTGTTGTTATTATAAATTTGTGTGGCCTTCTGACAGCATAACAAATTTAAAATACACAGAACACTTTAGTAAAAATGACTGGAAATAACAACATGAACTTCAGTATGAGAAATCAATGGTTGCACCACGGAGCATTATTTCTTCATGGTTGTAGAGTTTTCCCTACTTCAAGCTCTAAAGCTGACATACATTTGAGAATAATTCAACCTATTACAATTGTCCTGTTCCATCATTTAAAAGTGATTCTTTATGCCATTTGTATGAAGACCTTGAGTCTCTATAGACCATGTTACCTTTGTTTACAGAGTAGTGACCTTGTACATTTTAATGCAATTCTTGACTGGCAAGATACTGACACAGACCATATGGGAAAATTCAAATTTTGTGTCATAATTTTCACATAAATTCAAGAGTTACAAAAGCAACAGCTGTACATATTTTGAGATGTCCCCCTTTTCTTCATATCAAAAGTTGAGAAAAATCAGACAGTGCAATCTCCATAAAACATCAAATTTAGCATATTCTTCCATTGAGCTGCGTACAAACTGTGCCTGCAGGAAGTCCAGGCTCTGTGGCTCTTTTGTAAACATTTGATGTTACAGGTCACATGGTCTATACCAGACACTTTTGAACGAGAAACCTAAACCTTGTCAGTAAAAACTCAAATTGGCACAAAGCATTTCAAAAGATTAGGAGTCAGACTGTGTAAAGTGGGCGTGTTTTACAATGGAATTACATCACGCTCCCCAGCAAGATTATGATATTATTGTACACCACAAGATTTTATTGTCTATTTTCCCAGGGTCTTTTTATTCTGCAATCATCAACCCTGTTATAATATTACACTCAAGGTCATTTGGCAATTTCAGTGAAAGTGATTACATAATAGATGTGGGCATCCAGTTACATCCATGCCTTTCCAATAACCCATATTCTTAGGTAGATTGTTTTCTTTATGTGGATTCTATTTTAATGGATTCTTTTGTCAATATTTTGCGGGGAAAAAGCACAGGTTCTTATATAGTCCTCAAAGAATGTAATGTTGTTTGAGAAAATTTCTTGATATTAATTGTTTGGGCTATTTTGCTCAATTGTCTGTTCAGGATTCAATCTTTCTTTCCCATTTATAACTGTGAAACTTTGCCAAAAATTAAATTTTGTGTTATTTTCTTTATTACCAAGATTTCTTTTAATTGTTTATTTGTGTGTGTTTTCAATTTCTTATTCATCCTGTTATAGGTGCATGCCTTGTTTATAAAATTAAACTAATATGAACCAACTTCAATACTGTTTTTATCCCCTGTCAGTTATCATAATTCTTCACCACTGTCAAAAGTATCTACAAAATTTCCAATTCGTATTTTTTCCCTAAAAATAAAAGTTCCTAATAACTTAATTCTAGATGTAAAGCAGAACAAATTTTGTTCAATTTTTGTAATACATGTAGGTCTTTGAGAAAGAGAGCAGAAAATGTGTTTTAAATTTATTTGTGGATGGATGTACAGGGGTAAATGCCCGATGATATTAAACATGTTTTGGGTTTTTTTTTTTTTTTTAATAATTTCTTCTTTCTCCTGTTAAGGTTTACAAAGCGTTGAGTCATCAGTCTTTATGATTAAAATGTCAGGGGACTCCTTAATCACAAAGAATGAGTATTAAAATAACTTTCCACATTTGATAAATTACTTGTCATACATTGGCGGATGAGCTTTAATCTTTTATTACGTAACACGTCTCCACTTTCCCTGAAAATATTCCATCTTTCGACGTGTCCTTGCAGTTCTAACTAATCATTTTCCCAGGCAGGACTTAGTATTAATTGATCTTCTTTCTGTGTGCACTTTCAACAAGGCCATCTTTCATCAATATTTAAATGAATTATTCTTGCAGGCTGTAGCTTTTTTATCTTCAAAATGTCTTTCCTTTGAGATTTTCTTAGAGTTAGACATACAGGTCGTGAATAATTTAAATGCATTTAATAAATTATACTGTATTAGTCTTTATTTGGAATGCATTATAGTATCAAGGTTTTTTGGGGTGATGTATTATGTAGGCTTTACTTTTACAATATCAAGGAAGGTCCTTTTGATTTGATAACTTTTAAATTTTAATTCAGCCGACAATCCTTGCCTCAGGTGAGATTAATATCAGGCTCAAGAAATACTCATTTTCCTTGAGGTGTCTGATCAAATAACTCAATTTTGTCTACACTTACTTTCACATCAATTTCTTTATGAAGTCAGTGGTTTGCTTAGACTTACTTATGAAAGTGATGTTTATTTAATGTTGTTATTTTTATATTATTTATTGGTATTCACATAAAAAATTACTAACATCTGTAGTTGAAAGGGTCACTTACCAATGATAAAAATGTAAATAATAGAAAAAACACAAACTCACACAAACAGTTTCTGTTTTTTTAAGGGGTAAAACTTTACTTGTTCTTTTGCATTTCATAACTTTGTGGTGTAACCAAAGATATCATTCTAGTGACCGTCAACCTTGCATCGAAGACTTGATTACTTTTATTTACAAAAGTCAGTGTCTGACTATAGTATAACAAGAACATGTGACCTGTGACATCACATGTTTACAAAAGAGCCTCAGAGCCAGGATGGACTTCCTGCAGGCACAATTTTTACAAAGCTCAATGGAAGAACACATAAAATTACCCATGAATCAATGCCCTGTCTAACATGGAACCACCGTTTCATGAAAAAAATTGGGGTAAAATAAGTTATGGCGACACTTCCTGGTCCTCTGCATCTTTACCAATTGGACACTTTGCCATGTTTGCTGCTGAGGTCTTTTCAATGTTTACATCACTATAGATCAACTACACAGTCATCATTCTGAGTCAATCACAAATCCAGTGAAGTGTACCAGGCATCCACTGGGATCTATTACAAGACCCTCAACCCCTCCTCATGTTTTGACTCTTATATCATCTGGACTTACACCACTGAACTGCTAATTTAAGCTGAGGGTCTTATTAGTCACTGTTTGGTTCCTTCCCTTCCACCCTAAGGTTGAATTGAAGCAAATCTTTGTGACTCAGTTTCCAGATAATTCCAAGAACTACTACAAACTTCCTTTCCTCAGCCTGGGGAGGAGTTTGCCCCACTTTGTCATCTGAACCCCTTCCTGTGTGTTTGACTTCAAGAAACACTTTTTCATTGCCATATTTATCAGCAGAGTAGCAAGGTCACTGTTTCAACGGTGACCAAGAAACCAAACTTTTTGGCTATGACAGTGACCTGTCTAAATTGGCTGGATGGCTAACGGCCAAGTGGTCACCAAGTTCATTTTTCACCTCCACTATGTACTGGCAATCTGGATGCCTGACCATTCCGGCCACTTGGTCAACTGGCCTAAACAGCCTTCTGATCAACTGGTCAAACTAGCTGCCTGATCAATTAGCTGCCTGGTCAACTTGCCTGAGCGGCTTTCAGTTCAGATTATCTGGTCACCTGGTTGTCAATGTAGCTACCTGGTCAATTAGCTGCCTGGGCAACTAGCTGCCTGGTCAATTAGCTGACTGAACAACCAGTTGCCTTGACAATTTGGCTGCCTGGTCAGATACCACATAAAAGAATTAAAGAATTATCAACCCCGCACAACTACCCCAAGAATTTGTTATTTGTCTTTCTTATGGGGTGGGTTGTACGAATTTCACAACTTCACATCAGATGACGTAGGTATTTGCCAAATTTGTCTAAACGTACGTACGGTATATATTTTGTGTAATCCCCAATTCCAGACCTTTGACCTTTTTGTTATACAAATGTGGCTTACAAGATTGGACAGGCCGCCTTCATTGTTTATAAATATATCTGGCTCATTGGAGGTAAAAGAATTACCCTGCATTTTGAGATTCCAGAATAAGCAGAATACAGAATCCGATGTTTGAAAAAGAAGTTAAACATATGATTGTGTTTTTCACTGTTTTCTCGTGGCTCGGAAGACTTATTGAACTTGAACTTTTATTGGTTTGTTATTCCATGTATATGTTGGGTCACATCAAGTGTGGATACAGGTGTTTGGCAATTACCAATGTTTTACACACCCTTTAATTAAGCAGCTCTATGAAATTGGGCCCAGAGGCCCAATCCACAGAGTTGGGAATATTATTAGGCTTGTTCACTCTCCCATGCTCATAAGAGCAAAGCATGCTACATAACTTATACTGATCAAGGTCTTTCTTTGATGGCATAACAGCAGTTACGTAATTGCACCTGCTCTGCAGCTTGGAACACTTCCAATTTCTACTTTATTAGAAATACCCAATGAGGTCATACGTTGGCATGAATACTTCTTTCATCCATCTTTCTGATAATGTTACAAATGAGCAATTGTTGAGCTTTCATACTGGTAAGCTGATGTGCTCAATCACAAATATATTTATGATTGAATTGGTTTGAGGTGGTGAAGGCGTTCATGGGGAACGCAATGTATCAGCCTCACAAACACAGCAACCTTTTGTAAGAAAGTGTAGGCCATTTATGTTATGATTTACAATTGTGTTTAGAAATGAAACTGAAAGCTGGCTATTTTTTCATATTTTTCCTTGCAATTTAAACAGCATTTTATCAGATTGTTCTTGAGTTGAGATTTGGCTGAAAATTTTGAACTGCAGTTTTTTAAAGGTGAGGGCTACACTTAACTGATTTGGGTTATGGCACCAGGGGCATGTTGCCACCTACTCTAGCCCTATATAGGACTCTTCCTCTGTGCTGTACACAGATACAGAGTCCTAACTATTAGGTACCATTTCTGGGGCGGAAAATTTTCAAAACTTCATAACTCAAATCTTACCTGCAAGAAGCCACTAATTTCACACATTCCATGGCGGCATACCTTTCGCTGCGGTGGGTTTTGGACATCATATATTCCTCATTAATCCGTCATTTTCGTGAAATAACGCAGCTCCCAACGCTTAACAATTCTGCAAACTTTTAATTCAGAAAAACCAAGACGCCGGCGTTTGCGTATGTTTGCATGGGTGCAGATAACGCATATTGCAAAATGCAACAAATTCAAATTTCACTTTTTGGTCACAGTATCTTGACAGCACAGCGTAAGAACATGCAAACGCGATGCACAAAATGCGCGTCATGCGCCCTGCGTCTTACAAGCGAATAAGCGCTTACGCACGGTAAACACTGTGAGGATATGCACGTCATGCTTCATGCGTCTTACGAATTAGCGCGTACGCACATCAGACATTGTGAAAAAAACGAACAAAATTAACTTTTCTTTAACGTTGGGAGCTGCATTATTTCACGAAAATGAAGGATTAATGAGGAATATATGACGTCCAAAACTCACCGCAGCGAAACGTATGCCGCCAAGGAATGTGAATTTTGTGAAATAAGTGGCTTCTTGCAGGTAAGATTTGACTTATGAAGCTTTCAAAATTTTCTGCCCCAGAAATGGTACCTGATCTCCAGGACGTCACTGTAGTGTATTACGAAAGTGAAAGGCCGCCAGGGCTACCACCTACTCATACCTTAAGGATGTAAGCATGGGTATCATCCAGTAGGAGCTTTGAGGAGAATGCACTATACCTTCCCAAATTTTTACAAAGCAATTATGGTTTAGTGCCTTGCTCAGGGGCACAAGTGTCATGACCAGGATTCAAACCTGCACTCTGCTGGTGACAACACCAGAGCTATGGTCCACTGAACTACAACACACCACAAATTTAAGAATTTTTGGCCTTAACTTCAGTCCGTATCATGTTTGTTTACACGGCAACAAGACTGTTATGGTTTGATTAAACAGCACTATCAACATGGTTGGTACTGGTTTATTCCAAATGAATCTGACAAGCTAACTTTCTGGAGAATTGTTAGTTGTTTAAATCATATAATGTGGTTTTCATTCTTACACCGATGTATGTTAAGCACTGTATACTCAGTACTTACCAGAGTTCTGTGGAAAATTCCACCGGCAAATCACTTGGGTGGGATTCGAACCCATGACCTTTGCATTGCTAGAGCAGATGTCTTACCACTAGACCACCGAGCTAGCCCGATGGCTAGAGGCAGTTGGAATCCTTGTTGAAATCATTAACAAATTACAGGAAAATAAAACTTTTAAAATATTCCAATGTCTAGAGCTTTGCAGGACCAAAAAGGGAGCTGTAGGCCGCGTCTGACATAACGGCTACAGTTGCGGCTATCACTAGATTTCCACGTCATCATGCGTTGAAGGATAGGACACCCTTAGCAGCACCCTTAGCAACACCCTTAGCAACAGCCGTAGCTGTAGCTGAAGCGGCCAATTCGGATACAGCCTCAAAGTTAAAGTGCTTTCAAGTCATAGATTCATGAATTATAAGCGTTAACCGTCTTGCCTTTTGCAGTTCAAAGTATTGCAGGAAAATCTGTTCAAAGTGCAGATCTAGTTGCCTTTGAAGGGAAAAGGCTTAGCTGAATAACAAATGCTTGAGCAAGTCACAGTTAGGAATTGAACACAAACTTTTTGGGTAGTGAGAGGAGAGAGTCCCTTTAAACTATTCACTGAGTAAAATATGAAGTCTTTTCATTGTATTGTCCAACATATGTTTGGGATCACTCAGATATCAATAACAAGTAGCAGTACATGTACTCTACATCACAACCATTATACATGTGCACACACACACAATGTACATGAGTATCTCACAGAGCCACCATGTACATGTATATACACTTAAACACAACACCTGCCTTTAACAGACCCTGGGGCTCTTCCAACAATTGTCACTTACCCTATTAAAGGGTGTGTACAACATTGATATTTTTGTCAAAGACAGTGACCCAACATATACATAAATTAACACACCTGTGACATCTTAAGCTCAAACAGTCTTTGGAGTTATGAGAAAACAGTGAAATTTTGTTTTATATGTTTTCACTTTTTGCACACGTTGGATTTTATACTGCAGGAAGACTATTATTTTACTAATTTCCTAAAAACTATGGCATTTCAAGCATAACTATTTCAAGGGAATTTTTCCACGATGACCATCTTTATCCATGTAACTTATGTGTAAATCTGAGAACAGTTTTATTTACAATCTTACCAATGCTGTAAACAAAAATTGTGTCTCAACATTTAAACAAATTGATTGCTTGTGTAACACGACTAACCCTAAAAATATGTCTGACCCTAATTTTTTGAAATTATTTTTTTGAGGGAAAGAACATGAAAAGTGTTCACATCAAAAATGCTGTAAAAAGTGGGAGGTTTAAATATGATCCCACCTTTACCTATGTAATTGTCGTGCCAGGCAAACAGCCTAGGCCTAACATTTGTTTTAAAATATATTTCAAATACATTTTGAAATATTGTTAACACCTTATCACTGTGTAGATGTCACAGATACTATAAAAATAATACTTCAAGAATTTTAAAAGCATATTTTGAGAGAAAAAACAACAACAAAACAAAAACAGCCTATACTATTGGCCTTTTACAGCAAACATACATTTTTTAGGCCTTTATAGTGTTGTTATGATGCTGTTTACTGTATTGGTACCCTCCCCCTGGACTGTGCTCTAGATATGACATCAGGGGCAGAAAATGAAACAACTATACAATCACCTGGTATCTGGTTTTGTTTTTCAATGCCATATAATAGTATAAGTTTCAATATATTATTTTAATGGCCGTTAACACACATTTACATTCTTTACATGATTTATTTTTATTGGAAAAAAAGTGCAATGATTGTTATTTTTTATTGTAAATATATTGTTGTCTGGATCTGTGTTATTATTTCAGGACAATAACTAATCTAATATCGAACATTTTGTAATTTTATATTTAGTTTTTGATGACCAGGGTCTAATGGAAGACACATCTTTGTGGTGACAGTTTTTTTACTTGTGTGCTTCACGAACATGTTTTAGTGTCCGAAGATTATAAACAAAGAAGATTTAAAAAATAAAATAAATCATTTGAATAGGTATTATTATTCTGTATATTTTTAATTTAATAAATTTAAAACAGAATTTGTTTTCATTATCAATCGGCATAGAGTTGTGTCCGTGGCCGCCTCGTCCTATGACTGCAATGGGGAGCATTTCTGGATTAGTCGCCATCACGTGTTCTCTTTCAATCGCCGCTATTCTCAGCTCTTGCACACTTCAACCACTTAATTTTTTTATTTTTTATGAGAACAAATCACTAAACGGTAACCAAAGACAATAGACCATTCTCATGGTGCGTCCATCTTGATTTTCTTTCATTCAAATCAATGCAACCAAACCGAGGCTTGAAGGGCAAATAGTCTGGTTTCTTTTTATACAACGACAGTCAGCATCCATTACTGTTATTAGATGCAGGGAACATGACCAAGATGGTGGCAGCATGATAAAGGTCTAGTGACTCAGTTGGAAAGATTACTAATTATTCACCAATTGATTTGATTATATCTAATTTTGGGGGAACATACGCCTTACTGTTAAAACAACCCATGATCTCCACAATACGCATAATTAACATCATTTTTCAATCCATATTTCCATTTTTATATCGTTGATGAAAAAAGCTGAAACACAAAGAACCTTCCGTTTACATTTCCCTACCTATTCCAGCTGTGGCATTTGATCCATCTTCAATCCAGGGACCATATTTTAATAATCACTAAGTCCAACCCCCCCCCCCCCCCCCCCCCAAAAGGTAAGGTATACAATTGGTAATCACTCTTAAAATTAATGGCAATAAAAACCTATTGGTTAGATTTTTGCGGTTATGTATCAGTTTGTATGTCCCAAAATGAATCTGAACATGGAAGTAGATGATCTGAATAACATTTTTCAGATTGTGTAATCTTATCAGGGATATTCTTTCTGCATGGACATCTATTATCACTATCAGCTCTGGATTTGTTGCAATATCTAAAAAATGAGACCACCTTTTGGAACAAAATGTTCACAGGTTAGTTTTATTGTATGTAGGATAGGATTTAAATAATTGAACGCTTCAAAAAAACAAAAGGTATACCGTATACTATACCTGTAAAAGAAAGAGAAAATAAACTATCCCTCTGACCCCTTCAACCACGGACCTACACCCCTCCTGTTGCCCTTGGACCAGGATTTACTGCACCTACTCTATCATGTTTGGCTTACAGCAAGGCTGTACCATTCTAATTAAGGGTTTGTTTACACTAAATCATTGAGAGGTGAAACTGTGAGGAGCACAGATAATTCACCTGACCTTATGATGTGTAATTGTCCACATACAACTGGCCATGTAAAAATTTCTTTATGTTTCTCGTAAACCTATTACTCAAACGGCAGCTATCGTTGTTTGGCTTTTGACTGTCACCCCCCAATTTAGATATTGATAAAATAGGGAGACCTCCAACATAGCGCTAGATACCTCAATTTGTAGAACGCTGTTGAACCTGAAGACGTTGGTTCAAATCCCACTCAAGTAAATGTTTCTTTGTTCAACCCAAATTGTTAAAACATTTTATTATAATGTAGAGATCAGTTAATTAATCTCTTTATATTTTAAAAACGTCTACAGAATCCAAACACATCATTTGAATGAAGTGGGTGTGGGGGATGGGGGGGGGGTAGTAGTGTCGATGCTTAAGAACAAAGTGAAAGTAAAACAAACTTTCATTTTACCAGTTTTCTTGTACAAGAATATAAAACAAATTACAGATTATGACAGGCTATCTTCATGACGGGAGAAGAGACAAAACCTTTTACAGAGTTTCAGTTTTGAAAAACAGAATTGGCAGTTTCAAACTGTTTACCAACCAAAAATAGTCTTTGGTATGGAGACAAAAACAAGGTGGTAACGACATGACCTCAGCAGATTCTCTCTCAAATGCTGTAGGTTTCAGTTTTCTTTGACAAACGATAAAGAGGAAATAAGCTGATCATCTGATCAGAAGTTGCTTGTCTGAATTCAAGCTTCATGTGTGAATAAATTAGAATAAATTAAATTATGTCCAAATACACTTGCACCGAATAGAGGGTTAAAACTTTAGAAGGTTCGAGTGCAAATCTTAATTATCCATAAAACACGTTTTAAGGGTAGGTAAGGATAAACAACATCGTTTAATTTTAGTCTAAAAGGTTACTGATAAGGAAGTTCATACGAAAACCTTTTTTTTTTTCTGTGAAAAATTTCCCCCTGAAATATGTCACGTTCCAGAAAACTGTGTCTGAAAACCTAAAAAAATGCAACAGCTGAGTTTGGTCGTTATAAATAGAATTAAGGACAATGTGTTAACATGCTGAAAATTGTGTTGGTTTTTCAGTATTTTCCACTGAATCCTACAACGGTTTAAAGGCACTGAACACGTTTGGTAAATGTCAAAGACCAGTTTTCTCACTTGGTGTATCCCAACATATGCATAAAATAACAAGCCTGTGAAAATTTGGACTCAA
>JAUELU010000026.1:6953482-6968376 GCA_032357145.1 Evasterias troschelii | reverse complement strand
TTGTTGTTGTTCTTGTTGTGCTTGTTGTTCTTGTTGTTCTTGTTGTTCTTGTTGTTCTTGTTGTTCTTGTTGTTCTTGTTGTTCTTGTTGTTCTTGTTGTTGTTCTTGTTGTTCTTGTTGTTCTTGTTGTTCTTGTTGTTCTTGTTGTTGGCCCTATATGACCCCCTATTTTATTTTATAAACAGTGATAATAATGCAAAAATGACAAAAGATATATTTCAACAAATTCCTACTGCATTTTAAAAACTAAACCAACAATAAATGTGACAACTACTTGGCTCAACAACAAAAAAGTATATTGCCTATTTAAGATAAATTTCTTATGTTGTTAAGGGCCAACAAAACAATGCTTTTAATACCTATCTGTATAGTTCATCCACTTACAATACGGCTGGCCTTTTTGTACTGACGTCAATTTTCTTCGTTTCGTACAGCATTTTGATTAACTGTGATAGCTACTAGGAACTTGAATCGTTTAGCATGGAGCTTGCCACCCAGGCCTCCCCTAACAGCCACTCGTCCTCCGAGATTCCCTCCCAGAACGTGGGACGGTTTAACATCAATCCCATCACTCTTTGCGGCAAGCGTCTTCAGATGCTCAAGATGCTGCTCTTCCCTCTCACCCCGGCCATCTGTCTCTTCGTCGTGACCGTCATCAACGTCCAACAGGCGATCTGGGCGAGGAGCGAGATGCTTGATTTCAACCGTGTGTTCCAGCAGTCGGTCGGCTTGGGGGACATTATGCACGCCATCGAAATCGAGCAGTCCCTGGCGACGCTGTACACACGCCACGACGACGTCAGCAGGGTCAGCTTGAATTCCATTTATGCCGAGACTGACACGGCGGTGGAGGAGCTGCCGTATTGGCCCGAGGAAACCCGTTTTCTATCAGGGGCTCAATTTCTATCGTTCCTCAAACTCCAGAGGGATATGAGCCGACAGGAGAACACCACTACGTTTGAGCTTCTGCGTATCTACTCGGACGTGAAGCGGGCATTCCTACCACTCCTCACGGAGACCATCCTGCTGACGAACCACGCCAGTCTCTGGAAGAATCTCGTGGCCTACTCCTTCATCATACGGTCACAGGAACGGACCGGAGCAATGTCAGCGTACGGAACTGAGTTCTTTCTTTTGGGTTACCTCACAACCAATAACTACCTAACGTTCGTTCGTAACGAAGAACTGGCTAATGTTTATCTAAACACGTGTTTAAATTACATTCCCGAAACTCGTGACGTGTACAACAACAGATTAACTGCAAGGCAAATCATTCCAACCGACGTTTTGACTTTGAAAAAAGAGATATTTGCGAATGAAGTCCGGGGTAAGTATTCACATCTATTAACGACTGGTCCCTTGTTCCTTTTCTTTAAAAGATAAAGACAACCTTTTGTATTACCAAATCATAATGTTTCATTGGGCAAGTGTGACGGTCGGTTTATAGCCGGTCTCGCGATCATAATTGCGAACGCTTGTGGTCACCAGTGCCCTCAGCGACAAGACACTTATGCCTCATCATTAATAACTATACCTCATACATATTCATGATCGAGTCTCATTGGTCTAATAACCATCACGTGCTTTGTAAATGCTATACCTTTACTGATTTCATGACGCGCGTCCACCATCAAGCCATGTTAAACTATACAAACTTTGATCTTGCGTCAAATTTTCAGCCGCGCGACCGTAGCGCAGCGGACGGACTGTACACTGACATTCAGGCTCAACTTAATACGCACGGATGGCGAGAGTGTGCTAATTACGAAGTAGCTGCCTTCAGCTGGGGTTCTAAGACAGACGTCACACAAAGTTACGAATTTTACAATTTAAAACTTCCGAGTAAATAACCCATCTGGACCTGACCCATTGCAGACCCAGATACGAGTGTATACTGAGGATCGTTGTAAATAGTGCAGCCTTACTTTACAGTCGAAAAGTAACTATGACTTGTTTCAACAGGACAAAAGTTTGTCGGTACAAATACCATTTACTATTATTTTGACCAGTGACTACCGAGGGCTTAGCTTTACGAAAGTCGAGATTAGCGAGTTGGCTTGGGAACACTACGGCCCTGCTCAAGGTGATCCGAAACGTCGGTGTATATATCGAGGACATAGTGAAAGCGCAACTGGAACAAGATATTGGCACCACGAATGAAGAGGTAATTTTGTTGCCTTTTTTAACTAAAACATGGTTGAACATAAAGGTGCACGTCTTATCCGCTAGATCATGGAGCGTGCCCGCACTCCAAAAAACTCCTGAATCAGAACTGGTCTGAATTCAGGGTCCCATGGATCTTGCATGTGGGACAAGCTGACCCGGAAACTGATTCAAATTGGGATTTTACTTGGACTCTGAGTCAGTTTGACAAAGTTCTGGGTCACACTGAACCAGAAACGGGTCAGGCCCCTGACGACCCTGAGGCGTATTTTTTCCAGGACGATCATGGGCAATTAACATAAATGGACGTAGTAAACTTTACTTTTTCCCTCGACATGCGTACTTGGACGTGGGTTGAATAATACTCTCGTGTACTGTTATGTGCTATGTGAAAGTTAGGGTTAGGGTTAGGGTTAGGGTTAGGGTTAAGGTTGGGGTTAGGGTTAGGGTTAGGGTTAGGGTTAGGGTTAGGGTTAGGGTTAGGGTTAGGGTTAGTGTTAGGGTTAGGGTTAGGGTTAGGGTTAGAGAGTACGCATGCGTGATGGTATTTTATGGTCAAATACGCCCATTTTATGTTAATAGCCCACGTTCGTCCTGGGGGGGAAAATACGTGACCCGGAGTCTGTGTCAATACAACCTCGTTCCCAGGGAGGAGTGATCTCGCGGCGCACTTTTCTCTCAGCATGACTTGCTCCTGCAAAAGGTATCAATACGTCGCGCTGCCCATGGTAGCGAGGTTGTGTCTATATACATTATGCATTGACGTCACTAAGCCGCCATCTTAGAGGTAAACAGATGCTGAAACAATGGAAACGCGCTGATTTGTACGCGCAGCGCACAGGACTGGCCAATGTACATTTGTAACTTCGCTCGTCCCCAGCGCCTTGCCTTACTATCATATCCAGGACCACTGGGGTGGGCTAATCAGCTTGCACAGATTCTTGTTCAGGAAGTACGTCATGCGTGCAATGTGAGTGTGATGCATGATGGGACAGAGCATTAACCAATGAGCGTGCTTGATACGTTTGCCCATCCCAGCCCCTTTGGTTTTAAGGCAAGGCGCTGGGGACGAGCGAAATGTGCAACCCCCTTTTGACCTCTAGGGGAGGGCGCCCTACTCCATTGACGTCACATGCATAAGGTCTATTCTGAACTTGGCGTTTGTGTCAACAAGATTTGGGCTTGCCTCTTGACAATGGGCACGCTCGGTGGCGTGGTCTAGTGTGGTTTAGAGAAGCACGTTACCTTCTGATTGGGCGCTTTGGGCTATAAAAAGCTTTGCTATGAAAATAATATTGTTCTAAAGATATTTTTAAAGTAGAATGTAATGACTCACAAATATCCTTTGAAAATGTGAGAGTGTATAAACCATAAGGGGAGCTTCCTTTGCCGCTGTTAGTGTACGGTATTATGGAGGTCTACATTATGTCCAAGTCGTAGACTCGCAAAGTTTTGCTATCTCATTTTAACTCGACGAAATTATTGCATTCAAGGTGTGCGCCCTCTTCGGTTGTTTCATTGATTTTTGTTTACGGTTACAGATTATTGTTGCAGCCATTTTGTTGTGTGTCGTGTGCTTCGTCACTCCAGTTATTCTAACCCTTGTTTCCAAGGCAACGAACTCCATACAAAGGTTCGCATCAAGTAAGTACCAACAATCGGAGTGGTTGTTTGACTGCGAGCGCGACTCCAAAAGGTTATTAAAGTTCCTGACACCTTTTTCTAATCAAACTGTAATCTGCCGCTTGCCAAGCCTGAAGATTCTTAATCTTCCTTTTTCATCAGCAGTGAAACAAATGATATACATAAAGTGAACGCATTATACAAAAGTAAACAGCAAAAATTTAATGTCAACATTTGGAATCGAATTAGACCCCTTTCATAGACCACCATTGCTAAAGTCGAACAATGGACACGTGCAAGTCTCAGCCAATGATATGTCTCCATTAAGCTCAGTTAAGGAACTGTTTGAGCTTGTGACGTCATATGCCAGGGGCCTAAAAGTGTTATCTTATAACTTCGACCTTAATATACTATAAATGTAAAAATTATGGGTTTACGCATGATCCAATTAAGTTAACTGTTTGGAAAAGGAGTTACATGGAGATAATAGGTGTAAGTTTTCAGAAGAAAAGGTTGTTTAATTTCAGCCTCTTTCTTTAATGGAGCTTTCCCGTGATGAACAAATATAACATTGATGCTCACCTTCATAGTAACAATTTCAAATATGAACTGTGCACTGTTCTGGTTAACAAATTGCGTTTAATGTACAGTCATATTATAAATCATGTTAAAAGTTTGGTTTGGCTGTTTTGATTTGTTTTGTTTTTCTCTTTTTTAAAGGCTTATCGGAAAAAACACTTGAACTAAATGCTGAAAAGAAAAGAAGTGATTCCTTGATTTACCGCATGTTGCCAAGACAGGTTGCTAAGCAACTGAAGACTGGTGGTGATGTCAGCGCCGAGTCCTACGAACTCGTCAGCATCTTCTTTAGTGACATCGTGGGTTTCACTGAGATGTCTTCACGAAGCTCCCCCATGCAGGTTTGTGACGTCATTTCACAGTTTTCAAGTGGGCAATAAGATTGAATCATGTAGTTCGGTTAAATGAACAATAATAGCTGGAACCCGTTTTTATTTTTTTTATTTTCTCTCTGATTCTTGGAATTTTCCTGTTTAAAATAACATATGAATTTATTTATTTCCTACATAGGTTGTGAATTACTTGAACTTTCTCTACCAGATATTCGACGAGCGCATCGAGATTTATGACGTATACAAGGTGGAGACAATCGGCGATGCCTACATGGTTGTCAGTGGTCTACCCTTACGGAATGGAAACCGACACGCCGGTGAACTCGCGTCTTTAGCCCTCGACCTGGTGGACAAAATCAAAGACTGCACCATCCCACATCTTCCCAGTGATAAGATCTACATCCGTATCGGGCTGCATTCTGGTGGGTTAAAGCACATAACATTATCATAATATTGGTAATGGTCCAGTATGTACACTTGAACAAATCATAAATTATACATGTAGCAACAAACCTGTGAATGTTATGCTCAACCGCTGCTATTGGAGTAACTAGCAGAATAAAGAAACAAGTCTCAAATATTTTCACTGTTTTCAGACATTGAGTTTTGAAAAATCAACTGTTTTTACTAATTCTCAAAACTATAGCATTTAAAGCAAAAATATTTCAAGTTGTTCACCACGAAGCAATACCCCTATGTTCTAAGTTCATTTATCTTCATATAATTTATTCTGTTTTGTTTCCCTCCTGTTCTTGTTCGGTTTCCAATTAATTGTTCTGCACGCCCACCTAATGTCATGCCCCATTGCTAGGTGACCTGCCCATCTCCACTTCTTCGATTTAATGGTGTTAAGAATATCCCGCACTCTTGATTTCTTTCTTAGATTCTCGTGTGTTACCCTTTCCTTCCTTGTTTACTCCTATCACAATTCTTTCCATAGCCCTCTATTGAAATTAGATAATTAAGGACTAAAGTTAGCAAAGATGTCTGTAGAGTTAAGGTATTACAATTTTTCTGATAAAATTTTTCATTTTTGGGTTTGTTTTTTAAATGTTCATTTATTTTGTTTATTAATCAGGACCTTGTGTGGCTGGGGTAGTTGGCTCTAAGATGCCTCGATTTTGTCTCTTCGGGGACACCGTCAATACAGCGTCACGAATGGAAGCGCACAGTGAATGTAGGTTCAGTGGTGGCAACATTGATTATCTGTTCGTGTTGAGACTGTTTCTGCTTGTATCTAAATACATCCCTTGCATATGACGCAACCCCAATAGGGCAGTTTGAAGATGCTAGGTGGATGGCAGCATACTCACCAGGTTTATCCATTGTTCTTGGTAATGTGCGCATACTCAGAACTACGTAAACAATTGACATTTACCTTGCAAGTCTGCTGACACCTATCGTCTCCATTAGCGCTCTCACTGAGGTCAAAGGAAGCCCTAGTTGACCTTATGCATATGACGTCATTTGAGTAGGGCGCCCTCAACTAGAGGTCAAAAGGAAGATGTTCATTGGCCAGTCCTGTGCGCCGCGCGTATTAGCGCGTTTCCGTTGTTTCATCATCAGTTTACCTCTAAGATGGCGGCTTGGTGACGTCAATGCATAAGGTCTATATTGGCTGAGAGTTGTAAGTGACGCGCGAAACGTACACTTGGGCACATTTATTCTTAAGCCTCAGCGATGACGGCCAATGCATTTGATCTATAGCTACGAAGACAACACATGTGGAGGAGTCGGTGATGAGTAATTAATGATCAATGTTGTGTTTCTTTGCAGCTATGAAGATTCACACGAGCGCCGAGTGCCACAAAATACTCGTCTCGCTGGGTGGTTACACTTTAGAGTCACGTGGTACGATGGAAATCAAGGTATGTCGAGAACCACGATACACGGGGTCACTGACCTTTCCATAACCCGCAGTGACGTGTTTCCGTTTGTTCCATTAATAAGATCATGAGCAAAGAGCGCACGCGTGCCTTCATTACAATGACGGACGTTCGGATGCTGTGATGGCAGCAAGTTACTTTGCATGTGGTTGAAAAGCGGCGCACATTTTTGACAACGATCGATTTGCCAACCAGCGTCCCGCAAAAGCTCTAAAAAAGCGTCCCGATGTTCAAATGCGCGCGACACTTGCACATTCTATAACTAGTACTTGCAGCAACAGAGCCTCAGAGCATCGTGTTTAACCACATGACAGGTAATGGAATTTCAATCCAAAAGACGAAAAGAGACGTGATGGAATAATAATATAGTAAATTTAAGTCATTTCAATATTTTAATTGTTTATTTTGTTCTGTTCTACAGGGGAAGGGCTTGATGCATACTTATTGGTTGACGGGTTTAAAGTGTAATGCATCACCGAACACTCCAAGTGCAACCGTCTCCCTTGGTGTTCCTTCGCCCATAAGGCATAAGTTTGAACGTTCGTAAGTAATACCAACCCACAGATGCGTCTTGAGAGAGTTGCGAAATGGAGAGCCTAGAGTAATTTGTTTACGTGGTTGTTGGATGCCATTTTCTTTCTAAATGTAGCACGTGCAGTTTAGTCTGCCACCATGTGTTCGTATCTTTTATGGGCTGACGGAAGGGCATTTGTAGGGTCCTGACAACATGGAATAATGGACCCCATATAAGGTTATTTCAAAAGGAACAATTGGATCCCACAAGGGAATTCTTCAAAAAAAGGGAATAATAGAACAACAATAGCAGTACCCCACAAACCGGATCCGTTTGGCTGAATGGAGGGGTGGGGTTACTAAAAAAACTTCTAAATCACAAGTTGTTGCAACCGTCCCATCTCCAATTACACAGCTCAACATCGTCAGCACGGAGTTGTGTATTGAGAAAATTGCTGCATAGATGGACCTGTTTTCTTTGGACACTTGTTGGACGACATTTCCTGTCCAAATGCAGCACAACCATAAGTACGGTTTAGTCTGGCACCCTGCACGGTAAGCGCACGTGCGTTTTGTGGACCGAAATGATCAATATACACCTCTGCACCACCAGCGTAAAAACGCCCTGTAGAGGAATGTGTTAGCTCTTCTTCCTATACCTAGATAATTTTCTTTTGTTTATAATATTGTCGTAGTCGTTGTTGCTGCTGCTGTTGTTGCAGTTATGGTGTAGCATCTTCCTATTTTATTGTTGTAACTGTATATTTAAGAATACATTTTGTAAGCACATTATAACATGATGTCACTAGGCTGCAAATACCCTGCGAATGTTTATGCCACAAAAAAATCATCATTTTATTCGAGAAGATTTAAAAAGTTGTAAATTTCCGAAGTATGAAACCAATCAGTGACTAACTAGCCACTTTAAAGGGGCAGTCGTCTTCAAATATCTCAAAATGCTTTCTTATTCGTGCTTGAATAAACATAAATTCACCTTTCGAATTACAACCAGCGTAACTACGGTCTGCCGTTTTGAGTAGTCACAAATTGGTGCTAAATAGCGGACCGCCCTGGCTACGCCGAGAGGTGTGCAGACTACAAACATGGTGCACAAAAACAGCTTCGAAAGTCAAGAGGTGTCAACTCTTTTTAAACAAGACAATATGCTCAAGTTGTTTGCGCCACAAGGGAAGATAAAGTGTAATGTCGTTTTTCTTGGTGTTTTCATTCATTACAATGTGTGCCTGTTGAGTGTTGGGGTGTTTGTTGTTTTTTGTTGGGGTGTTTTTTTGTAAATATCGTGAGGTTTCTTGGTGATTTCAAGGAAATTAGCATATTAAAGACGGAGTATAATTATTTCGATGTTATTTAGTATTAATTAAACAAATTCACAGAATTAAAAATAAGTATTTTTGATGGATATACAAGTGTACACTTCAAACACAACGGTTTCATATCACAAAAATTTGACTATGTCACTTTCAGATATGATACTCGAATTATATAATATTTATATAGATTATGATAAATGTACTGTTACTTAATATTGTGCACCAAATTATTCAATCGCTTTTTCTGGAATTTCATTAAAGGGGGGGGGGGCATTTTAAATAATATTTTATTTCATTGGAGAATCTGTAATTTGTTAAGTACAGCAATAGGGCAACAAACAGGGCAACATCTTGAAATAACCGTCGTGTCCTGGTTTACCATTAAGTCCCGCCCAATATATACCCACGTGATTTTAACACACATGAGGTTTCTCGGACGTGATTGGTCAAAACTGCCTTAATCAATTTTGGCACATTGCCATCAGATCACCCGCCTGCAAACCGCACTTCTGTTAGACACTCCCCCAACAATTTGGGCCGAAGGTTAAGATTTTTGTGTCATAATCTTGTATACCATCATTGGCTTGGTGGTCTGTCTGCCGATTTCAAGCGTCAGTATAGGCAACCCAGTGGTAACCTCGTCGATTTACAAGAATTGTATCTTTCTTAAGGTAAGACCTAAAGGATTTTAACATTTGTTTACGTAACTTTAAGTGAACCACTGGGCATTTTTATCAATCTTATTTTGCTTTTGATTTTGTTGTGTTTTTGTTTTTTGCGTATCGGTGCTACATGTATTCCGTTTATTAAACATTAAAAGTTGTAAACATTTTAATCATTGAAAGACTCAATCTCTTTTATTTATTAGACCAATTGATAAGTCTTATGTAAATATGGACCACGTAACCAAATATTTACAAAGACCCATAGAGCCTGGATTTCCTGCTGTGTGTCCACAGCTCAATACTAGAAAACACTAAATGATATATAGTTTGTGAGATTGCACTGTCTGATTTGCATCAACTTTTCATATAAAGAAATTAAAGAGGGTACATCTCAAAGCTTGTTCAGTTGTTACTTTTATAAGACTTGAACTAATGTGGACGTTATAATACAAATTTACAATTTCAAATATAACCAAAGCAGTATATCTTGCCTGGATTGGGGTTCATTTGTTCAAATCCAAAATAATGTAGATGTTACATATTATTTAAGTTAAGTTTCACTCCTAAGCTAGGAGCTTCGTCAGACTGGCAACCATGTCCAATGCTCAACTGCATTTTATACCCTGTCTTGGTGGACATAGAGGGCGTTGTAGGCGTGGTTTGGACAGAGCCGTATATTGGGAGAGTTGCACCATGGAGGGACCAGTTTTCTTTGGTCACGTGGTTGCTGGACGCCATGTTGTCTCCAAATGCAGCAAAACCCAATAGGCAGACTAGTCTAGCACCCCGTTTCTTGGGGAACAAAATGGCTTCTAATCGCGAGTTGTCGCAACTCTCCCAATATACGGCTCTGGGTTTGGACTAGTTGGTTATAAATGTTCTGGAGCTTGTGTGCCCTGTCGTCTTTATTGAAAGTGTTCTCCCCTTCGTCTGATCCAAATGGCCTCCCTAAGCCATTTAGTGGTTTGGTCAGGTTCTCGGTGGATTACCGAAGTCATAATTAATTGTGTGGTTGGTGGAGGTATGAAACATATCTAAAATAATATGTAAGTAACATCAGTTTCTACATTTTGGGGGGATTTGAAAAAAATGAACCCCTTAATCCACGATTATAAACAATCCAGATGAGCCTATTTAATGAGTATCTTGCCTGCCAGAAAAGCCCTGGATTTTACGATGTCCCTTTTTATAAACAAAGGCTACAATGGTCTATCGTACGGATCTGACTGATTCAAGTAACTTACAGGAGCGAAATTGATCATTAGAAAACAAAAGTGTAATGTTATCAAAATATTTGCTGAGTTAGAGGTTGGTCTAATACAATATTGTATTAATTTAGTGATGGAAACGAACCGGTTTTGAACTCTTTGTATTTTGAACTCTGCCTGGGGCGTTTTGGACTATTTTCGATGATAACCAATCCTGTACTGTGTACTTATAGATTAGTGAGGATAAGAGACACCATTGTTTAATCTTTGTTTAAAAGCGCTCTGATTATACTAAAACAATTTTGTATGTGAAATGTTTTCCTCTGAAATAAAGTCATTTTCAATAAAATAGTATCTGAAAACCCTTTTTTGTATGTTTCCCAGCCCTCCCATGGCGATTGTGTAGAAATTTCGTGTAATAGCGCCCTCTGTTAACCGGATGAGGGACACAATCCTTGATTTCCTATAGACTGGACTGTTCCATATATCTAATAGGGGGTCAGGTTCAAGAAATATCTTTCCTTTCTTTATTTAGGAGCTGAAAATAATGTTTCACTCATAAAACTTCATGCACAAAAAGTGTACAGTCAAGACCGAGTTCTGAACTTTTTGAAACTGGAGCCATCTGTTCTTTTTAGGTAGGCTTCCGGATGTGTTTCTGACAGTCTCTGCTATGTTTCTTTTATAAACCCCCCCCCCCCCCCCCCCCGCCAATCAAACTTTCCAGATTACTGGGAGCCAGTAACTAGTGGAACCTTCACACATGCTGTGTAGTTCCTGGGGTTACTTCCTCACTTAAAGAATAAAATGTCACAGGGTCCCCGACTCAATCAATAACGATACTGGTTCAAATTGTGTAAACCAATGCAATAGCATCAAAAGTTCCATCACTTTCTGTGTTTCCATTCATAAAAATATTATTATGTTTAGTCGAAGACGGCTGCAACCTGCACCATACTGCATCATGGAGTCAACTCGACATTTGATGACATGCCTGTTCTACACGTTGATAATGACATTAATCATGGCACCAGTGGTGAACACAGAGGTAATTGAAGACGCTGATCAGACTAACTTCGGTATGTAAAACAAACAGTCTTTAAAAAAAATTGTCATGCACTCCATGTAAAACAAATCAAAAATTAAATTTGCACCATAACTCAGTTCTTCACTAGAATTTTGGGGCATAAAAACTATATTTTTACTTAATCACAAAACATCTCAAAATGCTTTATACTGTCGAAAGCTGCTGTAGGCTTCTGACCAGGTATGTATTGCCGTTAAATTTATAAGTGATTACCAAACGTAATTATTCCTTTGAAGAAATCGAAAGCCGCATCTCAACTGTGGAAGAAGACATAACCCAGCTCAGAGAAGCCGTTCTGAAGGTGAACCAAGAAAACAACAAGGTGAAGAAATTGATCATGGCCACACTGAACGTGGCCTTAGCACCTGAGGAGAAACAATGCGAGCACACACAACAGATAGTTGGTATCATTGGAGGTAAGTGCTTGTCATTCCAATTGGACACATTGATGTTCCGCAGGGATCTACTCTTGGTCCCACTATACAATGTGTAGTTTGACTCGGTGTACATGTATGTGTGAAGTACTGGTGCATTCTGTGTGATATTTTGTTATTAAAGGACTGTGTCGTTATGATCAAAGCATGCAGGCATGTGGCCGTAATTTTGAACTCTCACGTACAGTTTCAGCACGAGCGTAAAGTGCGTCCTCCTCCAATGATACGAGTTTAGGGCGCCGCCTAAAACGTGCAGTAACTGGGAGAGAGATCATAATTCCATGTAAGGCCATAGGCCCTTTTGATAATGACGACATAGCCCCTCTAAAGTGTTTGTGTCGATATCCCTTTCATGGATCAGCAAGTGTTCCTCAGGGTACTGTTTTTTGTCCTAATAAAAGCATGAGATAGAATGATGACGTTCCCAACGTAAATGGATGAGTACGCCAAGTACCAAGTTTTTGGTACTCAACTTTTGCAATGGTCATTAGTATTAGACCGTGTTTGAACCGTGGAACCTTTTGTTCCCATAAAATTGCGCTCAAATCCGAAATCCTTTAACTTGAAAGGTTGAACCAAATTGTTTTCTTTTAAAACAGAATTGTCCTCCATCTTCAATCAAGGCCATGGCTCGTGTGCGTTGATGGGGAAAGCGGCATACCCTGCAGCATCATGTAGTCAGTTACATGAAGCATGCCAGCACCCCAGTGGAAAGTATTTTGTTTCAATGGGAGGCGTTTTCGCACAGGTAAACCTATTAAGAGAGAACTTGTAAATCGCAATTCCAAATCATTTTGTTGTCATTAACTTTTGAAGTTGTTTCATGTTATGGTAACGTGGTTGAGGGTCATAGACTTGTTTTATCAACGTTTGCTGATAATCTTTGCATCAAGAATGATACATTAAAATTTCTTTGTGAAAGTTTCAGTTTGAATATGAAGTCTACTTATTGAGAAAACATGAAAAACTGTCGGTGACACTCTCTGTCGATGCAGTTAAATACCGTGCCTATTTGTTGTCTTGGTTCAAGACCCTCCTGTTTTTAATATCGTCCTATGATCCATCAAGAGGGCGCACTTTCACCCTTGACCATCACGGGAGGCCACTATCACAGGATTGCAGTTCTCGGGGTAGATAGCGGTTCGTGGATGATAGCGCCTTCGACCGGCGGGCGACTATATAGGCGAGGGATCAATATGAGTAATCTATAGCTTTCTAATAATAAGCAACAGTAGCTTCTTGAACCAAGACTAATCTAACTGTCAGGTTCCCTTCCCACCAGGTGTACTGTGAAATGAGCGAGTTGGGTGGTGGATGGACACGCTTTGGCAGCGACAGCATGGGCGACGTCTGGAACTATCGGGACGAGTCAGCGATAGAAGTCAGGCTCACTATCATTTCAGCTGAGGACATTAAGCTGGCTAAGGATCTGAAATTCAACACGTTCAGGGTGCTTACTGATGTCGAGTTTCGCTTACAGGCAGATGACTCCACGAATCCTTCCAGCGTGGAGACACGTTCCCTGCCATGGATGGAGCCGTCGACTCTCACGATCGGGGCAGGAAGGGACCACACCCGTCTTGAGTTGACTGAAGACGGTGAAATTTGTATTTGTGATTTATTTTTAATCAATATATATTCAGTAATTTGGTGGCTTGTTGTGTAAACAATTATACGTTAGCCATGTTTGTATATTATGCGTCTTGCGGCATCATGAATATAAAAAATTTATCTTATCGTTTACGCACGTACACGATAAGAGAGAGATTTTTTGTATTCATGTGGCGGCAATACGCTTCCGTAATGTAGCCCCAAGTTTGGGTTTTCTTTCCGTGTTCGACTGAGAGACAATAGTTACCATGAACGTAATACATCGAAGTACGACCCAAAGTGCCGTAGTCGTACACAAAGTAGTTGCAGTTGTTGTTTTTCTAAAGTATTTTTGTATTCATTCTGTTTTATCTAAAGGTGATCGTGTTGCCTGTTTTGCCGGAGGCTCGAGCCAATGCGGGCTGCGAGGGTTACCGAGGACCGATCAACCGTCGGATCCGCTCGTGATCAACTCTCTATACTTTGGGCCCCGAGCCGTTGACCGGGGAGCCTCGGCACATCATTCAGAATGGTCCAGAAATCGCTATACGTGGTCCGGGTCATACTATTACCTCTTAGCGAAATAGACATGGATGCAGATCGGTAAACCCCTTGCCAACACCACAAGGCCTTTAAATAGAATACTTAAGAACCTATAGGTCTGGTAGCACGCATATATAGTCTATAGTTTTCCGTCGTTAGTGTAATCTAGGTGTAATACACATGCGCTTATTTCAGAGAACATTGGTTATTCCCGAAATTCAGCCGTTGTGTTTTTTGATAACTGTCCTGTATGTTGTTCTCAATTCCTGATCAGGGCCCTTTTAAAATAATTGTAAAACGATCCCTTGCAAACACGTCACATGCGCTGATGTCCGCAACGCTGGTCAGTTTGGGATTCAAAATGATAAGAGCGTATAATTATAATTGCTGCGTCGTCTAAAACGCGCACTGCACTTTAGTTTAGAGGAGAATTTACGATAATATTCTAAAAAACGAGGAGAACAGTGGGCTTAAGTATGGGAACATTTGGGGGACACCATCTGCTACATTTCTGGCCTGGTATATTTCTTCAGATTACTCACACCACTAACAGCTACGCTTGCTTCGTATTACATACTCCGGTTTTAAACTATAGCTTAATATAGTATTAATTGATTTGACACCATTCACGCAAAAAGAACAAGACAAAATCAGCATTGGCCTATATGATAGTTTAGCTTTATTCAAAATTAAAACTACAACAGCAGTATTAGCTGTTAATCTCTTTCCATAAAATCAGTAAAAGGCAAAGATAGGGAGGTAGAAGAGAATGCATTAAAGTGCGCTATGTTTTACAGTAAGTATTAATTAAGGGTTACAGTAGCTAAACGGCCCTACCATCTAGTGGCGTACCAAGTGGGAGGATAATAATAATAATAATAACAGGCATTTATACTGCGCTTTTCCAAAACATGATCAAAGCGCATAACAAAAATAAAAG
>JAUELU010000026.1:6885509-6900133 GCA_032357145.1 Evasterias troschelii | reverse complement strand
CAGATGACATAATTTTTTATCGCTCACCGTGCTGGAGTACTTACATGCACATGTCACGCACACACGTTACTAGAACTGGCTGGCATTTGCATTGTACATGTACATGGCTGGCATTTCCTAGTACATGTACATGTGGTTATTATACATAGTGCAAGGAACGATTTCGTCCAGCAATTTTGCATAGCAAAATATCGAGGCTGATCTTATTTTGCTTAGCACACTGAATGCCAATATTGAGTAGTAAATCATGATTTTTGAGTAGCAGCGGTTACATTTTGTGTAGCATTTTGCTACGCTATACAAAGGAAATCATTGACTGATGTGAATAGTTACTCCAGCATGACAGACCTCTAGCATTGCTTTAAAAATGTCACATCATTGAGAAGGGTCTACAGAGGCTACCAATGGTACACATGATGCTACTGATCCAAAAGTTAAAGAGATGTAGTGTTTTCTTAAATAATCTTAGACCTTTTTTCTTCTTCCCCCCCTACCACGTTCACCTCCTTCTTGCTTTGTAATTTAACATTTTCTCCTCTTGATATTAGCTCTTGCTTACCTACACCAAATTACCAAACATATATCCATTCCAAATTTGCCACGCTGTTTGTTGTTTTGCTTGATGTCTAAGAGTCTATGTGACAAATCCTCATGATTTCTGTATATATTTTTTCCTTTCATAGAGATCGTTATGTGATGGTTAAGTTAGCATTCCTTGAGCCCTAAGCAGTCACTCCCAAAACCTGGAACTTTGATGCGATACAGACAGATTTCTAGAAACAGAGAACCTCACCCTAAGAGCAAATCAGTGAATCATGCAGACTGCTTTAAGAACAAGAATTGAATAAGAACCTTGGAACCTTCTGCTCTAAGATCAAGAACTTAATAAGAACCTTGGAATCTTCAGCTTTCGATCAAGCAGTAAATAAGCACATTGGAACCTTCAGCTTTAATGTTCTTAAAAAGAACCGGGGCACCACCAGCTTTAAGAACAAGAACTTAATATGAACCTCGGAACATTCAGCTTTAAGATCAAGAAGTAATTAAGAACCTGGAAACCTTCTGCTATAAGATCCAGATCTTAATAAGAACCTGGGAACATTCAGCTTTAAGATCAAGATCTTAAAAACAACCTGGGCACCACCTGCTTTAAGAACAAGATGTAGTTAAGAACCTGTGAACATTCACCTTTAAGATCAAGAAGTTCATAAGAACCATGGAACAACCTGCTTTAAGTTCAAGAAGTCAATAAGAACCTGAGAGCCTTCAGCTTTAAGATCAAGTTAATAAGAACATGGGTACCACCTTCTTTATGATCAACAAGTGAATAAGAATATTGGAACAACCTGCTTTAAGATCAAGAAGTCTGTTAGAACCATGGAACCTTCTGCTCTTTGATCAAGAAGTCGATAAGAACCTGGGAACATTCTACTTTAAGGTCAAGAACCATTGAACACCTACAATAACATCAAGAACTTATTAAGTATTTTGGAACATTCTCATTAAGGCCGAGAAGATAACGAGAACCTTGGAACTTGCTGCTTTAAGATTGATTAGTTAACTACCTTGGAACCTTAATTTTAAAGTTCAAGAAGTAAATGCACAACTTGTAACTATCGTATTTGAGATCAAAAAGTTTGTTTCTTTGAACCCTCTGCTTTAAGATCAGCTAATAAGAATTTGGAAGTTTTCTGTTTTTAGGTCAATAATTTAATAAGAGCTGTTGAACCTTCTGCTATAAGGTATTTGTAAGAAGTTGACAAGAACTTTAAGATCATGGAAACCACAGAACATATTTTCCAAAAACAATTTACCAATTGGAGAGATATAAATGCTGATGATCGACAGATTCAGTAAAGGAAAACAAATACATAACAATTTGTAAACTTTGTTGCAAAGACAATCATGACTTGAAAACAAAACCATCTTACTTTTAATTCACTACTCAGTTTATGTTAAGACAATGTGTAGACGTTTCGGTGATTATCGTGGGCGTCGTAAAGTGTTATCTGTAGTACAGTACTTGGTATAAAGCTTCATTTGCCATTAGTCCTAACTTTTTATATTTTTTTTCTTCATATGTAAGGATTTCATTGTTGCTGTTGCTGTTAGAATTAAAGGAAATGTTGTGAAACACGTGATGTACAAGAAAAATAGCATCCTGTCATGGGAATCAATTACAAAGTTTGTCATGATTGGGTTTTTAAGCGTCAAGAAAAATAAGAAGTTAATTGCACTCTTATCGCATCTTGTATTCTTTATAGGAATGTGCGACTAATTGTACAAACAGTTTTTTTTAATTTTTTAAAGAAAATGGCTTAATTATTTTTATCAAAAAGAAAGGGAATCAAGAACGATGGGAATAATATCTCTAAGGGTCAATGATTTTCATTGATTCAGGATTTGTGATCCCTCTCTGATACCTAATGTTGCCTTTGAATTGTTATGAACGTTACTTCCAAGTTATGAAACGCGTGGCCTTGCACTTATCCCCCCTCTCTGGTGAGGTTGTGTTGAAAGCCTTTCCATCATTCAACATGTGAAACACAAGAGGTTAATTAGCTTTGTCCTCTACACTAAGCAAAGACCAAAATCACAGGCCATTTTGTTATGATTTATCACCAAACCACGGTCTTCCAATGTCATTATTGAATTGATTCTATCACTCATTGTTATCTCGTTCGTTAGACCAAAATGCCCTGGGCTGCTGGTCTACATCTTGGCAGAGAAAACCTTGCAGAGAATGCCTCCTACTTGTAAAACCACCTTCGCGTCTAGTTTTAATTTTGACCTAGTTCAATTGATTGCTTCTTGAGAACTAGGTGATACAAATGAAATCACCATCTCCAATCAAAGACCAGTTTGCACCATCTAACTATATTGTAAACACCATCAACAACACCTTTTTGACAACCCAAGGGGCATTCCAGTTGAGTGCATTCAATGACCCTTTTGAAAGCAACGGCTCTCGCTTAGGCTCTGGCTGATGTTTGGCTCTGGCTCTGGCTTAGCAGAACCAGTTGGCTTGTCATTTCACTAGTCCATCACCTTTTCCACTGGTTCATATTTCAAATGAGTTGGGAGACTTTTCAACACTAAACTAGCCAGTCTGACCACTAGGTGTGAATTTTGTCTGGTCCACTTTTGTTTTTTGATTGGCATTTGGCCAGTGTTTAACAACGGAGAACGCTTTAATTTTTTACAACACCTGCTTTTTGGCGCCAAAGAATCAGACAAAAGGAGCTGGCGCCCAAGTAATTTTTTGTTTTATGTCTAAGGAGCCTGTCTTAAATCACATTGATGTTAAAGATTAACCCAATGTGATATTTCCACAAATGGTCTTTCATTTAGCTTCTTATTAGGGGAATTGATGAAGCTAGTCCACCACTTTATTGAGGTAAGTCAAGGATGAGCTATTTCTTGGGAGCTCAGCGGAGATACCAAGAGAACAGTTTCATCTCTTGGAGTAGTTACTGTCTGGAGAAGCTGTGAACTTCAGGAGATGCCAATACTAAGGTTGGTATGGGAAGTCTACTTAAGATGTTGTGGAATATACTTGGTCATTTTTGACATTTTCATTCTAGAATCCACATCAAAAAAAGGCTATCCTAAAGAAGGGGTGTTGTTTTTTTCTTTACCTACATGTATATGAAAGATTTGAATCAAAACATGAATTTTTAATTTTAATGAAAATAATGGTTATTTCAATGTTAAAAACTGAGTGGGTGCAAAGATTGATGAATTACTGTTTCATATGCATTAGTGAAAAGGTGTCGTTTACGCAAAAACGTAAGCAATTTTAGGCTGATTTCCTCTAGTTTTCTGTTTGTTTTGGTTTTTTAAGGCAAAGTATACTTTTGGTTTTTAAAACCATTCGATTGTTTTAATAAATGTAGATGTACACAATGAAACTGTTCTGTGAAAATTTCATCTCAAAAGGTGGTAGCATTTTTGAGATATCGGCAAAAATCTGGAGCGGTTGTTGTCCACGCAGAAAAATAATCTGTAGTTGGAATACACAATTTGAGAAACGTTTCATGCAGAAATATTTCTAAGATTGAAGAGTTTTTGAATCCCTCTCTCTTAAACCGAATTCCTTTGAAGAGAATTGATTTTCAACAGCTGCCGTTCTTCTTTCAAAGTCGGTTTTTGGGTCATGAATTTTTGGAGTAACTGCCAAAGGCCTATACCATCGATCTAGTGCTTGTCAAAAACTTGATGTTTGAAAACAGTGAAAACATATAAGGTTTTTACACCGTTTTCTTGTGACCCCAATGACCAATTGAGCTTAAACTTTCACAGGATTGTTATTTCGTGTTTATGTTGGGTCACATAAAGTGTGGATACTGGTCTTTGACAATTAATTGTTACCAATGTTTCTGTCAGTGCTAGGAAATTGGGGCCCTAGCCACTTCCACTTTGAGGCATGTTAAAGTTAATTTGAGATAGAGATAAAAAAAGGTGCTAAGCTTAGCTGGTGCATGTTTATGTAGGCCTACCTTGTTTTGTTTTTACCCCCAATCTTTCATTATTTTGTTCACAGCTGGAGAAGTATGACCAAGGTTTAAAGCAAAGCCAAGTTTTCTTAAATTGACAGGTAAGAATGTAAATAAGATGCTTCGCCATTTGTTATGTCATAAGGCCCTACATGGATTACCTGACCTGTTAAGAATAACACCAGCCCATGTGGTAAGCCCACATTGTGTTTCCTCCAAGGTCTGTGTTCAAATTGGTGGCTATTGCTGGATCACTGCTTCATTATGCATTGAAGTATAGGATGTCTGTAGCAACACCCTTAGCAACAGTCGTAGCCCTAGCCATTGTCACCAAACTGGATGTATGGCCCAAGATTGTAACCGCTTGACTTTCTTTGTACTTTGCTGAAAGGCAACCTTATCCAAAACTCTGCCACACTGTGTAACTCCAGGCATTCTAAGATAGTTCATCGATTCTTATTATTCTTTTATTATGTACTATATATCTTAAGGGGTTACACACCTATGTTCCGACACCCCAATGTTCTGAAAATAAACTTGTGATTTACATGCTAGGGTATTATGGTTAATAGGAATAGGAAAATCACTAGGGGTGTAACCCCTTAAGAGATATGTACATGTACAGTGCGGATTGTGTATTGAGAAAGTTGCGATAACTTTCTACGATAAGAAGCCATTTTGGATATTAACCCCAAAAAATGTAAGCACACAGGGTGCCAGACCAGACTGCACATCGTGTTGTGCTACATTTGGACCAAAAATAGCTTCCAGCAAGCACCTGACTAAAGAAAATTGGTGCCTCCATGTCACATCTCTATCAATACACCTGATACAGCGGTTGAGTTGTCTTTGTTAAAAGTTTTCATCTTGTTGTAAGGAGTCCTGTTTGAAAATTTTCTTAATTGCTTATAAGTGGATGACAAGAAACATCAATAAATCCTGACAGAAGTATTTAGTGAAAAAACCTAATTTGTTATGCTCTTTGCTTTCTTTTCTGTGTTTGAGCTGTTTGTCCTTATCATAAAACCCTAAACCTTATCCTAAGAAATAGAAGAAATTAAAAGAAGTGGTTAGCAAAGAACCCTTACCCAAGAAGAAAATGAAAGTTTAAGTGGGGTATAGCCAAGAACCCTAACCCAAGAAGAACAAGAAACTTAAAGAGGGGGTTAGCCAAGAACAAAACAAAATTTAAAGAGAGGGTTAGTAGAAGAAATGTAAAGAAAGGGTTAGCCAAGAACCCTAACCCAAGAAGTAAAAGAGATTTTAAGGGGTAAGGCATTATCCCTAGCCTAAGTTAACCTCAACCTAACAAATATAAAAAGGGCTGTTTAGCTATCAACCCTAAACCTTTAAGGAATCTAGGAGGGGCTAGAAAAGAATGTTATCCTTACCCAAGAAATTAAAAGAGGGGATTAGCCAAGAACACTTTCATCGACCCTTAACCTACCCCAAGAAGTAAAATAAATTTAAAGGGGTGGATCGTCAACTAGCCCTAAACCCTAACCAAAGTAATTAAACATGAACTCTAACCCAAGTAATTTTTAAAAAGGGCGGTTAGCCATGAACCCTAACCCTAACCAAAGGAATTAAAAGAAGGGGTTAGCCATGAATCCTAACCCCAACCAAAGTAATTTAAAGAGGGGGTTAGCCTTGAACCCTAACCCTAACACAAGTAATTGAAAGAGGGGCGAGTTAGCCAAATAGTAGAGGGGTGTTCTTGTTATTTTCTTTGCTTGACCCAAGTAATTTAAAGAAGGGGGTAGCCATGAACCCCAACCCAGGTTATTAAAGAGGGGGTTAGCCATGAACCCTAACCCTAACCCAAGTAATTGAAAGAAGGGGTTAGCCATGTCCCCTAGCCCTAACCCAAGTAATTTAAAAAAGGGGTTAGCCATGAACCCTAACCAAGTAATTTAAAGAAGGGGGTAGCCATGAACCCCAACCAGGTTATTAAAGAGGGGGGTTAGCCATGAACCCAAACCCTAACCAAGTAATTGAAAGAAGGGGTTAGCCATGTCCCCTAGCCCTAACCCAAGTAATTGAAAGAAGGGGTTAGCCATGAACCCTAACCCTAACCAAAGTAATTTACAGAGGGGGTTAGCCATGAACCCTAACCCTAACCAAAGTAGTTTAAAGAGGGGGTTAGCCATGAACCCTAACCCTAACCCAAGTAGCCATGAACCCTAACTCTAACAAAAGTAATTGAAAGAAGGGATTAGCCATGAACCCTAACCCTAACCCAAGTAATTGAAAGAAGGGGTTAGCCAAGAACCCTAACCCTAACCAAAGTAATTGAAAGAATGGGTTAGCCATGAACCCTAACCCTAACCAAAGTAATTTATAGGGATGAGCCATGAACCCTAACCCTAACCCAAGTAATTGAAAGAAGGGGTTAGCCATGAACCCTAACCATAACCAAAATAATTGAAAGAAGGGGTTAGCCATGAACCCTAACCCTAACCAAAGTAATTTACAGAGGGGGTTAGCCATGAACCCTAACCCTAACCAAAGTAGTTTAAAGAGGGGGTTAGCCATGAACCCTAACCCTAACCCAAGTAATTGAAAGAAGGGGCTAGCCATGAACCCTAACTCTAACCAAAGTAATTGAAAGAAGCGATTAGCCATGAACCCTAACCCTAACCCAAGTAATTGAAAGAAGGAGTTAGCCATGAACCCTAACCCCAACCAAAGTTATTTAAAGAGGGGCGAGTTAGCCAAATAGTAGAGGGGTGTTCTTGTTATTTTCTTTGCTTGAGCCGTATTAAACCCTTATCCAAACAGAAGAAGAGTGAACAATGGGTAAATTTTTTAGTTTTCTTTCAACGGGATAAATTTGACTATTTTCCCCCAAATGAAGGTATTGTAACGAGCAGGGGTGACAAGGTTACCGAGTTCACATGAGGGCTCGCAGGCAGCGCTGACCGCAGACATCCAGAGCACCTGGGAATCAGGCACCATTGCGCGCCAAATAGTGGGTTGGCGGGCTTGGGTTCCCACGTGATCTGGAGGTGGCAGTCAGTGCTGTCCTGGGTCCTGAAGAGACGAGAAGAACTTTAGAAAGCTCCGGCTCCCCCCGTTTCTGTGTAGAAGATTTAAAAGAGTTAAGACTGACAATGTAAGTACATGTAATTTATGATCACCAGAAGAGAATATCAGAGAATCAGAGAAGAATCAAAGCTGAGAACTGTTTCCGTGTCACACTTATCTATTCGTTTTCTGTCTCTTGTTCTGTTCCGCATGTTCATGTCCGTTATATTTAATTCTTGTTCAAACCATAAAACAACAAGTCCTTGACCGCGACGGCGCGTGTTACAGTAGGCAAGCATGTTTATGCTTTTTCTTTTTTCCAGAGTAGAGCTTTAAGTAAGTAAATGTGATCTGGTTATTAATTACATGAACAATAGAAATCAATCCAAATGTACACATTCTAATAGTTTCAATCATTTTATTATTACAAAATGCACTTTGTACATACTGGAGGGTTACCAAAAGAGCATTACATGTACATGCTATTCAAGCGATAAATTAATTTACAAACTACAAAATAAACCGTGATTGAGTGAATTGAGTTTGGTCTTAAATTAGTTTACGTGTACTAAGCTTCCAAGCACAAAAATTGATTATCACTGAAAATAGTGCTTAGCATAAATTGGTTACCAGCTAAAGTGTAATTTGTGTGACATGGTGCACTGCTATCATTCTGCTAAGAGATAAGTGTGCTTAGCGAGTGTTCTGTTTAAAGGGTGTGTACAACATTGGTAAGATTGAAAATATAAATGTTGACAGATTTGCACATAACTTACATGGTATAAAGATGGTCATGGTGGAAAACTTCCCTTGAAATAGTTTTGCTTGAAATGCTATATTTTTGAGAAAATGAGTAAAACAATTAGTCTTTATCACTGGTGATAAAATCCAATGTTTGAAAAAGGTAAAACATTCTTCACTGTTTTCTCATGACTCCAAAGACCGATTTAGCTTAAAATTTCACATGTTTGTTATTTCATGTATATGTTGGGTCACATCAAGTGTGGATACTGGTCTTTGACATTTACCAATGTTGTACATTGTCTTCAAGAGCTTTACGAAACTTGGCACTGAATGTCTTAAATTATAAGCAACTCGACACCAAAACGATCAGATATAACATCAATATTTTATAGTGACCATAGCCCAATTTCATTTGTTTGTTTAAGGCACTAAACACGTTTTGTAATTATCAGTATTCTCACTTGGTGTATCCCAACATATGCATAAAAAACAAGCCTGTAAAAATTTGGGCTCAATTGGTCATCGAAGTTGCAAGAAAATGATGAAAGAAAAAACACCCTTGTTGTACAAACTAGTGTGCTTTCAGATAGGAATAAAAGGCTTCTGGCCAGAAATCTTTTATTATTTCAGTGAAAAATTACCTCATTCTCAAAAACTACATTACTTCAGAGGGGGCCGATTCTCACAATGTTTTATACTATCAACAGCTCTCCATTGCTGGCTACCAAGTAACTTTTTATGCTAATATATATTTTTGATTTTATGTTGAATATATATTTTTAGTAGTTACCAAACGTGTACAGTGCTTTAAATGCTTAGAACAATCTTCACTAAGCAAATAATTAGCAAGGTACCAATCAGAACAATGTAAGTTGTATGGTATTTTGGCTGGTTACCGGCACAATTCTCTTTTTGTTTGTTTTTAGCTTACCAGCTTCTTGAATTTAAAACAAATGTGCAATGTGTTGTGGAACACAAAGTTTGGGCAACAGTTTCCACTTTTTGCAAAGAATCCCACAGTAAGGTACATGTACTCCTGCTCCGGTTATCTATGGAGTTCTAATTTTTCTGGACTTCACTTAACAATATTTGTTGTTATATGAAAACTCACTGGATCATGAAAACACCTGGGGCCAATATCATGGCGCTGCTTAACAGTAAGAAAACTTTCAGACTTGCTATACTCACAAATTTGCTTAAGCGTAGGCGTATTTCACAGGTTAGCAAAAAATGCAGTAGCACTGAAAGAATGGCATGCCTTTTCATGTGTTTACGGTTAGCAGCGCTTTGAAATGGAACTCGCACAGTAAGCACATAATTGGTCGTTAGGCAGTTCTATGAAATTGGGCCCTGTTTAGTCTAGTTTGGTTCTGTATCACCATCAACTATGCCTGATGCATATATGTGACAGAGAAAGTCTCCCAAATGTAACTCTTACTCACTCTTCCCTCTTGTACATACATGTACATACCCCTCACCCCTTCCCAGAAAATCCCCTACAGAATTCCTAAGATTCTGAAAACACAATTTTTATTTTTTATTTTTTTTGGGGGGGGGGTTTACACCGTGACACGAGCATCAAAGATTCCACCAGATGGATTGTCCATATTAAAAATATAGCTCTTCAGTAAAAGCAGAAAGAATATTTCTTTGTGGAATGATCGATGCCTAGGTTACATTTCTTCATATGTTATCCCAAAGTTGACAAATTTCCCACAAGTAATCCCAAAGTGGTGTCTTATTTTTAATAAATCCATGTGTTTATCTTTTGTTGGAGTACCTTAAAAGTAAAGAACATTGTTGTTTGATCTTGAAGAAGTGGAGTTCTCTGGCTTTTACATGTACATCAAAAATAGATCAAAGCAATTACAATTTGTTTCAATGTATTGCAAGAATGCAATGTTGGTAATTTGTTTATATAAAGAAGCTTGCTGGTTTCACAAATAAAATAACCCTATAATAAATGATAAATTTAATAACTAAAATTACACTCGACCAAACAGAGCACAAGATTGCAAATAAACATAAGTCTAAATAAATTATTATTCCATCAACTGGAAAATGATTAGACACTCTCCAGAAATCCTACGACAATAACACACATCATGCACTTTTTAATATCATGCAAAGAAGACCTTAATAAAGCTGCAACCATAAGTTCAGTTCCAAGTGTGCAATCTCAGACATGGATCATTGTACCAAGTAAGGACCTCACTAATTTTCCACCAGCCCTCATTTTGGTCACACTGATTCGAATGAGGAAACAAGATGGCTTTAGCTAGATAAAGGTTTCAAAAACAAACCCCAATGAAGTAGTCTCCAATATGGGCCAACTTATCAAGCACAACACAAATACACATCAGAATGGTCGGGCTATAAAGGAGACTAACCATCAGAGGTCAGAGGTCAGTTTAAGGTCATACCACCGGGTCACTTTCCTGACAATCATAAAAACATGCAATTCTCAGACCACTAGGTCTACTTCCTTGATCTATACCCCAACTCTAAGGTCATTTTGAAATCATTCTCAAGTCATTCCTTTATATGACCCCTCACAAGGTCAGGGAGGTCATTTTAAGGTCACATCAAATCAAAGTATGACGTAGAGTAAACAGGAAATATCAAAGGGCACAAAAAAACATGCATTTTATTAAAACGATTGCAATATGTTGTCCTCTCCAATTTCCACTGATATTTGCATTGAAACACGTCTACAACTTTGCAAATTGCCAATTTATACAAAAACTTGAGGGTTTGACTTCACAAAGAGGTACATGTATGGATCACTCTTAATTGCTATAGCAAAGTGTGACATCCCAATACAAATCACTATGGTGATACTGACAACTCATCTTACAATGAATCTTAGTGCTTTGTGAAATTGAGCCCAGGGCAAGTTTTGACCTACTTTATCATGTGACCTGTTTCAACTGCTGACACTTAATTCTTGAACATCCAACATTACAACACCATTTCCTCACATGGAAGAAATACAAATCCCATCATGACGGACAGACTCCTCCGTCTAAATCACCACGGTTCACGTTTCTTTACACAAATTCTTGCATTGTTTTTGCCAATAACTACTTATTTGTTTTTACATACTTTTATTTATTTTTGTGACAGGCACAGATTATACAAAGTTGACCAAATCTACAGTGCATTCATAAAATGACAGATGCTCAAATGTTTAAATTGGATCAAGAATGTCCCAAATATGATCAACTCGGATTGTTCTTATGTCATAAATACTTGCAAGTGTAATTTTAGAAAATACACCTGTTCCTATAATAAGGCATTTATAAATAAATTAAATTGACTATTATCTTACTATTTGTGCTACTTACCATAATGCTTTGAAAACATTTAATGTCAATCAGACACCAAATAAAATTGAAAAAAATTCAAAACTTTTTCCCTGCACTGACAGAGACGTTTGGTTGAGGATTGTACTTCATAATATGGGGGGAAATTTAAATTAGTGGGCATCGAACCCACCAAATCTCTACAGACAAACTCACTCAGATCTACAAAGTCCATTTTGTCAGTATTACTGTGTCGCACCATTGCGGGTTTGATGTTCCCTTCTTTGTAATTATTTTAAGAATAAATATTGGATTTTGGAATGCAATACGGTCCTTTCTCAAACAAAATGTTTTCAAAATTCTTTTTTATCCACTCATTCTTGCATTCCTCTTGAAACTACCCCACTTGATTGAGAAAAGCCATGTACAGACAAATTACATCTTTCAATTAAACGCAAATTACCTCACTGGATTTAGAACAGGAATGCGTACATTTTACAAAAAGAGAAGTAGCCCCACTGGATTTAGAACAGCTATGCATACATTAAATAGCATTTGTTATAAAATGGGGTTAAATACCCCAACTGGTTTTAGAACAGCCATGCATTTTGTGGGCTCCCCTAGAAGATGTGAAACTGTCAGTAGTTTTATAATTCAATTCACTAAGATCATCTGCCCATTGTCTACGATTCTATCACTTCATATAAAATAGCAGTAGCTTCATATCTGTACATTCTATACACTGTATACACATGAAATTAATTGTAATCAGTACATGCTAATTATTTACAAGACATGAATATTGATGATGAACAAGGAGGTTAACTTCTTAGGTGTCCCAACACGTCCTAATTCCATCAAAATACTCTGCTTTACTGAAACTCAACATTTCAACACCAAAATTATTGGACTAAAATATATCCATGGTCTCATTCTAAGAGTGAATGGTTTGTTTGTTAAAACCAAATCCATCACATTACTCACTCCATGGCAACCCCACACCAAGTTGTTTAAACTCTGATATTAAGAGTGGTATGCCTGCCTCACACTAAGAGTGGCTGGTTTGGGTTTCCATAAAGATACTCCACTCTATTGCAACTTAACAACCAAATGTTTGGACTCTGATAAGATTGATTTGCTATGCCTCATGCTAGGAGTGGATGGCTCAGGGGAACAGTGCCAAATCTATCAAAATACTCAACTCAACACGCAAATGTTTGGACTGTGATAAATATTACTAAAAAGGACAACAAATTCAAAACCCTCCATGAAGGGAATGAATACACATCTTTGACTTGCAATAAAATGTGCTCAACATGTACACTGCAACAAACTCAGATTTTGATGTGCCACTTGGATCCATAAAAATGTGTGAAAACCCAAAGTTCTCATTCTGCCTCATTGGAGAGTATCAGACACTAGACTGCAGCAGACTCACCAGATAATAGAACCATCTAATGAAATATGCTAATCACAATCACGCATGCGTACAGACACTATTGGTTGGTAAAGCCATGGAGATGTGCACTAAGCAGACGCACATACGTGTCCTAGTCACGCCACCTTCAGCCCCGTACAAAAATGCGCAATATTCTGTCAATTTGCCAACCAAAGTGTAAATGCATTACCCTGTTATACCCTAGACATTCATATGAAGATTCCATTGGTAAGATATCGGAATCAAGACGAGTCTATACCTGGTATGGTGTAAATGTTTCACCTTGTCATTCTGAAGATTCATATGAAGATTCCATTGGTAAGATATCGGAATCAAGACGAGTCTATACCTGGTATGATGTAAATGTTTCACCTTGTCATTCTGAAGATTCATATGAAGATTCCATTGGTAAGATATCGGAATCAAGACGAGTCTATACCTGGTATGATGTAAATGTTTCACCTTGTCATTCTGAAGATTCATATGAAGATTCTATTGGTAAGATATCGGAATCAAGACGAGTCTATACCTGGTATGGTATAAATGTTTCACCTTGTCATTCTGAAGATTCATATGAAGATTCCATTGGTAAGATACTGGAATCCATCATACAGTCTAGTAGTGAGTGAATGCATGCTAGACTCCACCATGTTCTGAGTCCATAGCTGTAGCTGTTCTTCAGTCAGGTTGATGTGGAATCGATCTCGGAAGGCTCGGACTGTACTAGCTCCTTGCTTGAAACAAGTCAACTGGGAACCTGTCAAGGGTTAAAGGTCAAAGGGTAATAAATTCATTCTCATCCTCTGGACTAAGCTATGCAAAAATCACATGTACTAGTGTAGTGTCACACACAGCTACCGTCTGCCAGTCAAAGTGCATGTAAAAAATATGGTAAATGCTGAGTCGCCTAAAACACGCACTACACTGTTTGACCTTAACTTAACATACATTGTAACAATTAAAATTTACAAGGCGCTGTTCCATCAAGATCATAGGGCACAAAATAGAAGCTAACATGGATAGAGGCGAGTCTTAAGAGCTTAACAAAGTAGATATAAACTAACAGATTCCTAATGACAGGAGGTAGATAGTCCCAAATCACTGGTCCAGCTACACTGAATGCTTTTAGACCCAGAACTTTGCTTGCACAGGGAACATACAAGTGAGTGATGTAAAGTGTAGACCGAAGAAAACATGGAGTGTAATATGACAGTAAATTGGAAAGATATGTAGAAGTAGTTTTGTACATCTACATGTACCTCCATAGTATAACATGACTCCCAAAATGGTGCAATCAAAATAATTGTGATGATTACGTCAGGTGGATTACATGTAGGTTATCAATTGTGAAACTAATGAAAGCCTTTCACAATTTTAACCCCAATTATAAGTAAACCTGTTAACCAAGTGTATATTTACTCATTTTTGACCTTGTTTACAAACCAGCTTTTTGCAAACAACAAGGTCATTCCTTTGTTACAAAATTCCAAGAGGTTGGCACAAAACCAATGGGGTGAAACTAACCGGTTGATACCGCCCTTAAAGGCACTGGACACGTTTTGTAATTGTCAAAGACCAGTATTCTCACTTGGTGTATCCCAACATATGCATAAA
>JAUELU010000026.1:6846269-6859670 GCA_032357145.1 Evasterias troschelii | reverse complement strand
TGTAAAAAATGTTCCGGTCCAGTAAAAATTCTGAGCAACAAGCCCTGCGGTCTTGTGGATTTTTTCCCCAAATTCGAGCCCTGGCTACATTTATGGCAAGTGAGTAAATTATGTACATGTAAGCTGTCAATTAACTGCTATCAATTTGAGGACTTTCCTTTGTCCCTCTTACTTATAAAGTTTCATGTAGACTAAGCACATCCCGCATGAAAAAAAGTGAGGACACAAAAATACAAAGGAATCCAAAGTGAGGACAGCACTTTTTCCCTTATGATCAGTTGTTCTACATGTACATGTACAGTACTGTCATGACTGTCCCGACTACTCAGATTCTGATTTACACCATGCCATGTGTAGCCTGTATCTATAATGTAACTCAAGTCCATTGTAACCAAATTACCACACAGTCCTAACAGTGGAATGAAGCAAATAACACCATTGTATTCAATCAGGGACCAAAAGGTCCCCACTCAGCAGGCTAGAAATCGTTCCCAACTGGGTTAACCCATGATGAAGTTAATCATAATAGTAGGTTGAACCATGAAGGAAGAAACCCAAACACTCCAGTTGTATGTCTGTTTGTTATTATCACTCACAAAATCTATGCCAATTTCATTCCAGTTTATGAAGAATGTGAACAGATCCCAATCTCCCTCCTTAAATTGTCTTAATTTTTCAACACGTGTAGGCTTCAATAAAGTACAGTAGGCCTGTTGACATTTTTTAAATTAATAAAAACATTACTTATAACAATAATAAAAACGTTAATATTGGAACATAATTATCATTATTCAATTGACAAACACAAGACCACTGAGCTTGGCCAGTCATAAGTTAACTGGCCCTGGGCTAAAATTGGTGGCCTTGGGCCTGTAGTTCAGTGTTTTATGACTTGTATTGTACAATTCGTAGTAGTCAGTCTGTGAAAACGTCACACCTTCAGAGATGAACAAGGCACATTTTACAGCTTTTTGTACATAGGACACCCACACAAACTCCATTTCCAAAGACTGCTTCAGCTTAGTGACTTGCAATTCATTGACTGAGAATACATACTGTACAGTATGTACTACATGTAGTGTTGCCAATGAACACCGCCCACACAATTTAGAGTGGAAATAAATTAATGAGATTTTGCATCTTTTACTTCACAGGAATGAAGGCCAAGTGGTCCCTGAGAAAGAGGTCCCTGAGATGAGAAAGAGGACATTCTCAGAACTACATTGTAAAGGGCTATGTCTTCCAACAACAACTTCAGAAAATGTGTGAATATACAAAGAAGCACAGTCCAGTGCCTTGTGAAGAAATGAATTTATGGTTGGAAAGATCTTAAAATGAAGAAGATTCACATAAATATACCTGGAAAGTGTGCGTTTTTTGTATAATGACAGAACACCGTACGCTACATGTATGTTGTAGAACAACATTTTTTGATCCCACAAAATGGTAAACCGAATGGCAGACCCCTGTTTGTATTTCAAGAGAAAAATTTATGTTTTTCAACCCACTACTCACTAATTACAACACACTGTTAAAAAAGGATAGGAGTATACAGGTGTAAGTCCAAACTGACACATTTTTTCAGATTTGAAGGTAATGTGTGATGAGCCCCTTTTAGAAAGGAAATCATGAACTTTTGAAAAACAATGCATTATTGGCATTTGTTCATGTATCAAGAACTAATTTACACCAAACTTTTGTAAAGGGCGTAAATATAAACTTGCTTTGTAATTTTGTCATGGGAGAACTGTGCTACTGAGTCCAACACCAGAGAGCCTTATTAAATTTGACTATGGGCATTTTGATTTGTCATGAGAGGATAATTACAGTTGCATTGCACCGTTGTTAGTAGTCCATCAAGTCCACAGGGCAAGTTGATTTCAGTTGTGTTTTTTGAGCAGTTTTTACTAGACAATGTACGTGGGACTAGTATTACATGTAAAGGGACACGTTGCCTTGGATCGGGCGAGTTGGTCTATGAAAAGCGTTTGTAACCGTTTGTTATAAAATGCATTGGCTAGAACGATGTTATACAAGTAGAATACAATGATCCACACCAGTATGCCTCAAAATTGCGTGGTTTTCCTTTTACATGTACATGTACTTTGCGAACTAACAAGGTCCAACATTTTGTGGAGTCAACAGTTTGACTCCACAAAATGGCATGCCGTGGTACAATGTAGTTCATGATGGAAAAGGAAAACCATGCAATTTCGAGGCATACTTACAAACAGTTTCAAATGCTTTTCATAGACCAACTCGCCCGATCCAAGGCAACGTGTCCCTTTAAGGGTGACCCTGGACCTTTAAAACAGACTAAAGCAGCTACAATCTTGTTATACATGTACCTGTAACTTAGATACATGTATCCTGTCTTTCTACTTTTACAGTGTTTTGTGACATTTTACAAGGTTTTTTGTCATTGTGGGTTTTTAGTTCTTCATTGTGTGCTTTTACTCTACGGTACATAATTAGTTAATTATTTGATTACTGATTTACTTGTTTACTGTATAGTTTGTTGTGATTTTCTGTGAAGCGTTTTGAGATTTTATGTAAAATGCTGTATCATACAGAATAAATTATTATCATTGTTACAAAAATCCCCTTAGCAACTGTTAAACAAAATGCCATAACATTTCATCAGACTGACCAACTTTCCAACCAACCAATTTAGTCAAAGAAAAGATCCCACTGTGTGTCCGAAATCAATCATTTCCTATCGACATTTCCTACACTGCCCACAATGTTAACATTTCCTTTCAAAGACCCCCACCACTTGATCACTGTTTTTTGGCTTCTCAAATAGAACAACAATTCTGTTTACAACTATTTTTCCGGAATTTCTACAAACAGACTAATGCCATAAAATAAACAGTTTTGTAAATTGTAGCGATGTCTATGCGTACAGCAATGACTACAACACAAAAAACACATCATGGGCCTTCAAGAGTAAATGTCTGGCCACAGACCCTACCCATTATTCCAGGATCCAGGTTTATGAATAACCATAGGACTAGAATATTGCTCATGCATGTCAATGAGTGACTCACTAAGCTTTAGAGAATACAGGGAAGGATTCCATTCATTACATACTCCCACTAGTCCTACACAGACTATAGGCCTTAATTCTGTTACTTCCTAGATGTCTACACCGTACCCACTCACAAACAAATCCTAATACTTACATGTAATAACAACTACAGTACACACCTGGAGATTCGCTGCCCATTATAACATACTGCAGTAACCAATTCAACATGTGACACCTGAATGCCCACATTGAGGTGTTTCTTCAATACAAATAATCAGTCTAGTCTGTCTGCTCTGTGATTAGACAGTTTCACTTGGCTAATTTCATGGGTAATGTGGTGAAAATAAAATCAGCGATTGAACTAAAATGCCGCTCCCAAACTGGAAGGAAACAATTGAGAAATATTTCTGATTCAAGAATCCAAATCAAGATCAGTGTTTTTGTAATATTATACACATTTTCTAAACTAACTTTCTAGTTGATGTAAAACACTAATAACTAGTTACTGGGATCCTTTCCTTATCGTAACTCAATATGGTGAGCTGATCCCATGTACGAGTGCAGTCCTCATTCCAACATAACTTGTTGTTGGATTTTGAAGGGTTGTTTTGGGTGAAGGCACACTGAAAATCTCACACCTATTATCCTAACTAATATTGGGAAATTTTCAACTATGTATTTCATATTTGACCAAATCATTTGAAGATACATGTATCTCCAACAAAGAAGACAATGAATCTCTTTATCTGTAATCCTTGACTAGAAGATTAAATAAGAGGATTAAATCTGAGCCACACAATGGAATCTTATCAGAGTACCCTAGTCCAATTTAAATACTTAGCCTGAATTGTCCATTTATTTTCTTATATTATTCCTCTAAGTAAAAACGTTATTTATCCATGTTTCCATATGTATTCCTTATGACTACGTCATTGTACATCATTGTAAATTTGCTACAGTGTATTATCTATTTGTATGTGTATATTATTTTCTTTAGTAGATTGTTCATGTGCTCTTTGTAATGCAGACATACTGAATTTCCTTATGGACCAATAAAATTAATCTAAATCTGAATCTGAATATGAATAGACAAATTGCTAAGCACAGAAAAATATTCCTTAGCAGAAAAAGGTGACCAGCCAAAATTGCATACGATTTTGATTGTTACGAACGGTGCCTACACATCTTTTTGCATAGCAATGACATTTTAAGCCCTATTTTCTGGCTAACAGCTTCAAAAAATAGAGGCCTTGCATTTGCAAATTATCTTGCATTAATGCACAACCTATGCTGAATAGTACAAACATGTAAACAGTAATCAGTGAATGCTTTTCTATTGTAGCATTCTGCTACACATGTACCAGTTGCTACTCAAAAATTACTCCAAGAACTTACAAGGTTCGTTCCCCTTTCATCTCCATGAACCTCATTGAGTGACATAACAAAATCCTTTTCAAAACTTTTTGCCCTTCACGTTTTCATGCCTGCAGTTCTTGTTTGAGATCAGATTTTGCAAAAATTAGGCTGTACGTTCTTTGTACTCCCATTGAACGTTGCGCTGGTCCAGAAAAACCCACTCTCACCATTTTTCTGAATTCTCGCCTTACGGTAACAAATATGGCTACTGCCGTTGTTTATAAATAGTATACTGCGCGCAATGCTGGTCCACTACGTATAACCAACGATTCACCTACATACACCGTTGGTTTAATAAGGTTGTTCCAGGTTTACGGATTGCGGCGGCTTATTTTGTTGAAAAATATAAAAAATAAAAAAATTGGAAATCTATACATTAAAAAAAAACAATTTCGCCCGGCTTTTAATATTCAAACTTTTGTCAACGCTGGTTCAGGATAACCCACAGTTCATGTATGAAAACAATGTACTACTGGTATCGTGGACGTGGACCAGCGTTGCGAGCAGCATACCATTTATTATTAACAACAGAAGCAGCAATTTTTTTTTTACGGAAAGCCGTAAGGCGATGCTTGTGAAAAACGGTCAGAATATTGATTTTTGCAAAAATATTTTGCAAAGTGAATTTTCTTGACCAACGCAAAGCTCAATGGGAGTACAAAGAACACATGAGAGACTCTAGAGCCTAATTTGGCAAGATCTGATTACGAAAAGAACTGTAGGCATGTACACGTGAAGGGAAAAAAGTTTTGAATATGATTTTGTACATGTCACTTAATTAAATAGTAATATCATATGCAGGTTTTCTTCCCTTCACTTATAAGACCATCATGACCATGGAGTCAGTAATAAAAAAAATTTATTGCAAAAAAGTTACATCTATTTTTTTTAAAGACATGCAAGCTCCCCTTCTGAATATGAAAGCTCACCTTCTGATCTTAAGCATCCCCCCTCTCCCCCAAGCGAACAAATTACTTGTCTTGAGTCAAGAATTAGGCTTACAAGTTACATTACTCATTACTGTCAAATTACAAATTAATTGTATCAATTTTAAAACAGCATCATTTGTCCCATTTCTTAGTCTTACCTTAGATAATTTCTTGGCACAGACCATATACTTTAGACAAGACACAGACGATAGAGAAAGGACCACACGAAATTCTGAAGTCTCTCTCCTCCTTCAGACCTACCTCCGTGTTCAGACCAACCCTTCCTTAAAATCACGCACACAGACCGTGAGACAAACACTGACCGCAAAACAGAATAAACACCGACGCAAGTGTACAGTTAATACATGTCAACGAACTTTCAGATTTTACCAGTACAAATTATCTTGACAAATGACACACATAAATTTAAGAAAAACAAAAATTGTAACTTCTCTATAACATAAATCACAAGACTTGTACGAATGCAACTTTCTAATAAACAAGTATGACGGTTTACCTTCCTATCCAAAGATGCAAATTGTTGTTGAACGGGTCTTAAAATGGGGAAATACCTCCCCGATTTCACCCATACTTGACGGCAGTTTAATCATTAGCATGACGAAGGGGACGGGCTGAAAGAAATGACGTCATTTAGAATGAAACAACCTTAAAATAGTTTATATTTTTTAAACATATAAATAAATTATTTGTATGTTTATTCTAATAAAAAATAATATTTTGAAGATTAAATTATTTTATTTATTCTAATTATGTAATTTTATTTTAAATATTTTACAATTGAAAAGTTCATAGTAGCAAACATTTATCTTAAGTTCATCCAGGGTTATTGCAACATTCCGCACCATGCAACGGTAGTGAATGTAAACAACACGAAACAGAGAGGTGAATATTTGTTTTTAATTACCAGAAGGTCGTTAAATTACGCTGTAAATTCCTTTGATTTTGTATCAGTTGTTGTTATGTGTAGTTTTAGTCTTTACATGCTTCGATTGATTTGTTGTTTATTTGACGGACGGATGGGAGACATTGTTGACGCAATGACGGTGATTGTCATTGTAAACTGCCTGCCGGATGACACCGCTACCATGTGGCTACCTATGTAATACACAGGTTACACTTACAGGTTGGGTATTGGGCATTGGAAAATCAGGGACAAGAACTTTTAGAAAAATTTAGGAAAAATTATAAACTTGAACTCAAGAATCGCAACTAGAAACAATTTACACGATTTTGTCAAACCTTTTATTGTCTGCAGATAGTGCATTGTAAAAAAAAATATTGACTTTATTTTTGACTAAACTTTAAAATGAATTGAAATTATAATTCTTTTTGATCTGTACTCCTGAGTCTAGAGCTCCACATTTTAGGATACTGCTTGCAGAAATCTCCTGTGAATTGATATTTCAACAGGAGTAAATGACAAATTTTCAATTTATAGCCCAGCCAGGTTGGATTCCTCCAAGTAGAGTGCAGTGCAACAGAAATTCCATTGAGGCCTACCAGGGATAAATTTCTATATGGGGCACTAGTTTCAGATAAAATGTTTGCAACAACTCTTCTGTGAGGAGGCTTAAACATCCAATAAGATTTAGACTTTATAGTTGAAGCAATCGTAAACACTCTATTCCTCGTACAGACCGTCCGGAGAATGTATACTTGGGATTATTGCAATAGATTACTGTGGCGTGTCAAGGCTGAGCGTTTATTAGCAGCGGACTCAACATCTGCTCTGGTATTTATGATCAGCGGGGCGTGGGTTTGAGTCCTGGTTAAGGCACTTGTGTCCTTGAGCAAGAAACTTTCTTTACCATAATTGCTTTGTCCTTAAGATAGGACATTGAGCAGCAGGTCCCTTAAACTAGGATTGGTAAACCTAGTGCAAGTAAACCCTAACATTGAGGGGTGGAATACCAGATAATAATACACAGTTAAGATCAATTTAAAATCTATTTGGAATCAGCCCCAGGCTCTGTTGCTCTGTTGTAAACATGTGATGTCACAGGTTCATGGTCTATTTGTAGTTATTATACTCGAGTTTAATGACCTGAATGATGATCATCTTCTTGTTACATTTTTTTCAGGAAGAAAGTGGCAAGGTGTGATGGGGATTTGTGATGTCCTCACATATTCCCACCATTAGACTAGGAAAACATCCTCATGGATCCGCAGTCATTTGGCGTCTTCTTTGGCAATCTCGAAGATGAGATTCCAGAGATTGAGATTGTGGCGATGATTATCTCCTTGATCTTCCGGATGACCGGAATTCAGGTTCAGGAAAATGACGTCTGCATGAAGCATTCATATCCCTCTAGGTGTTACACGGCGAATGTCAACCTTTATGCCCCTGAACTCCAGCAGCGTACTGTAGAGACATTACAACAGCTGAGCAATCATCACATCCCTAGGGGGCTAGTGAAGATTGGTCGGGCTCTAAGAGTCAACTACTTCCAGGCAAAGAATTCTCAAAGATCTCCAATCAGCCTAGTACCATCAAAGAACCAGACTACAGGCAATACGTATTTAGTGAAAAATCAACAGATGGGGAACGAATCGAGATCCTTGGAGTTCAAGAGAGGAGGGAACATCTTGGAGAAATACATGAAGAAACTTCTGTCAAAATATGTGTGTGGCTTTTTAAACAGTGAGGGAGGACAACTAATGATAGGGGTTGATGATGAAGGTATCGTGGAAGAATATTAAATTTAGTTAGGAATTCAATCCAATAAGACATATATTTCCATATTGGTAGACAAGTAAAGACCTGTTGTATTGGCCGCCATCTTTGATGTCAAACAATGGAAACGAGTACACGCTGAGCACGACTCTCAGCCAATGATAGCTTCTCATTGACCTTAGTCAGGGAACTTTTTTGAACGTCATAGGGCCTATACAAGGGGTCTATAGACTGGTACAAGATGCATCAAATTTAAGCAAGACAGTAGAAGACACTATCAAAATATATGAGAACCGTAAATCACTTACACATAATTAATGTACATCTACACTTAGAGTTTGATGGGCAGTAAATTAAGCCTCAGCCTTTTGAAAACCCCATCTTTCCAATGCCTGTCTAGCTCTGACTTAAGATTAATTAATTGTTTTTGGTGACATAAATTGGGAGACTATTCCATGCATTATTCACTCTCTGTCTTTATCTCAGTGGTTTATCTCAGCCTTGGTTTGAGTCTTGAAACCGTCTGTGTGGAAATTCAGTTTTAATTAAGTTATGTTTTTATACCTGTAAGCAACAAACAATTATACATTTTGGAATCATAACAAGATATTTTTTGTGTGAATTAATCATCAAAAAAATTTTTCTTCAAGTCTTTCAGCCATTCATTTTACAACAATTTACATTTATTGAGGTAAAAATTTGAAATGGTTCTTCATGTTTTGATTTTCCTCTTGAAGGTTTTGTGCAAGGTGTCCAGTGTGATCACAAGACTGAAGATAGTTTCCGCATCATGTTTGATCAATTAATTCATTTCTTTGATCCACCTGTCTTGCCACCCATGTATCGTCTGGAATTCACACCTGTTAGAGATGAAAGAGGTCAGTAAAGGTCATAGGGTCACAGACCAGGGACCAATGTTATAAAACCAATGTTTTTCTTGAAACTGTAAGATAATCCAAACAAAAGTGTTTTTATTGAACTTAATTTACCAAGGACGTGAAGATTTGTAACTTAAGATCAATGCAATCTACTTAGGTGTATATGAGCTACCAATAACAATATACCATTTCTTTAAGATTAAAATAGAATCAGTAAGTAATATACTGAAATAATATTTTAAAAAACAGATAAATGCTCTTAAAATTTAGACGCAGGAGTACTTAGAAATTCTTGCGAGGCTGCATGTAAACGATTCTGAGATAACTCTCTGAAGTGGTAACACTAATCCTCTTGAATACTTAAATGTCCTCAGATAGAATGACAGATCTGAAGGTGGTTGATATTACTGTCAAAGCAGGTGGTTCTGACATGTTGTATATGACACCAGAAGGAGAGGTTTACATCCGACGAGATGGGAGTGTTCAAGGACCACTACGAGCCAAGGACGTTCAAGCATGGTGTCATCTGGTACGGATAAAATCTTCTCTTAAATACCATAACTACAGAGCTGCCAACATTTGCATCTTGAAGATCAGGGAGATTTTGTACAACAATCTGGGAAATATTTAGAATTACATTTGACATAAAACGGAAAACATTTCCATAATCAGGGAGATTTTCAGTTTGTTTAAATCAGAACATGGAAAGATTGGTTTATTTTTTTCAGGGAATTTTTCTGGAGAATCAGGGAGAGTTGGCAACGCTGACATAACTCAGGAAACATCAGAGATATAATTTGCATATTGGTCATATGGCCATGCTGTAAAATTCTTCATCTTTTTTCAAACTTTTCAAACAAGAAAAGGCTCATGTTTTCATGGTAAAAAAGGCTTGTCATTCAATATCCTGGCCGGCACCCTACAGTCAGCGGAATCCATTTTCATGTGAACATTTATGGAATTACATTTTCAAGTTTTTGGATTTTGAAGCCGAAAATGTGGTGTTTTTCGTGGTTAATTAATAACGTGTAGTTAAGATAATTGTAGATGTGATGCAGTCATTGATTAACTGTTAAATATATTATGTTTTGGTGGTCAGGGTCTCAAGTCAATAGTCCTTTCCCAACCGGTGTTTCTGATAAGCAGATTGTGGGTTCGAGTCCCAGTCATGGCACTTGTGTCCATGAGTGAGATACTTAACCATTACTGCTATGTCTTTCGGATGGGACATTAAGCCATAGGTTCTGTGTACTAGGATTGGTGGTGCATGTAAAAGAACCCAAAGCACTTATCATAGGGGTTTCTGTTTCACATAGCAAGCATCCTTGTTTACAGGTTTCCTCAGGCTTGCGAGCTACAGTGATTAAAATCACTTATGAGGCATCTTTAGTTTCATTACTAGAAACATATAATCGAATATCACAGCTGATTGAACGTTCACTGTGAGTACAACTAAAAGTAGCACTTGCGAAAAGTTGTCTTGTTTTTTCAAGAGTGAGCCCTTTATCTTTATGTTGTTATTTATTTTAATTTTTCCAGAAAAGTAGTCAGGAGAACAAAGACAAAGAGATTCTCCTCAAGCACCAGATTGAAATTCTTGAGACGCGTCTTAAAAATATAGAGAGTTCACAGGGTGAAGGCGGCCAGACTGGACAGATAGAGAGGTCACAGGGTGAAGGCGGCCAGACTGGACAGATAGAGAGGTCACAGGGTGAAGGCGGCCAGAGTGGACAGATAGAGAGGTCACAGGGTCAAGGTGGCCAGACTGAACAGATAGAGAGGTCACAGGGTCAAGGTGGCCAGACTGGACAGATAGAGAGGTCACAGGGTCAAGGAGGCCAGACTGAACAGAAAGAGGAACATACTCTAAACAGATCGGTCCATACAAACAGTTTAGGTGCTGGACTGTCACCAGCAGCAACCCCAACAAAAGTGTCATCACAGGTTGAACTTAAAAAAAGCCTTAAAAGAACCTCCTCAAAACTTTGCGCTATTCTTTAGCAAGAAAGTACAACCTGGGTCATCTTTCAAAAAGCTGCATGTACAGAACACACAAATCTGCTTAGCATGGAAAAATCATGCTTAAAAACAAGATCCAATGTGCCTTGTCATGTACAGTAGTTTTGGCTGGTCCTCTTTACTCTGTAAGTGAAATTTGTAAGCAGGATATAACAGTAGCCTAGTGTACATTGTTTAGTAAAAAAATGCTGCAGGTTAGTAAATGCCAATTCCCAACTTGCCCTTAAACTGCAATCTACTTGTTTATAATGTTCATATTTCTTCATTTTCAAATGTGAATAGTATATTTTAAAAATGTTATAACTTATTTTTGAGTGTGTGAATGTAACTTCATTTAACTATTGAACTGATTGAGACGGCTACCATTAAAGACATAGTACACGTTTGGTAATTACTCAAAACAAATATTAGCTTAAAAACTTACTTGGTAACGAGCATCGCAGAGCTGTTGATAGTATAAAATATTGTAGGAAACGACTGCCTCTGAAGTAACTTAGTTTTTGAAAAAGAGGTAATTTCTCACTCAAATAATAAAAGACTTCTAGCTAGAAGTCTTGGGTGAGCGCTACGTTAAGCAGCTCCAGTCTGCAGTCTTAATCTATTTTTATGAGTTTTCTGCGTTTAATTCCATGTCTTAGTTTCTTTCGATCTGAATGTTTTTAAACATATGTCTTCTACCTCAAATGTGTCAAATTTGAAGGCATAACTCATTACTGTTTCTTGGATTTTGGCCGGACTTTGCTTCGTCATTTTGGAAATGTGGATACTGTAGACGCATTCATCCATGCACGCAAGATCACTGAACCGTTCACCGTGTCTCATCATCTACTCTACCGAGAAGGTACGGCAGCGGGCTTGGTCAAAATGCGGTGGGTGTATTCTGCTGGACAGCTTCGAGAACTAAGTGGAAAACTAACGGAATTTCCACAGGCTGTTTTCACGACTTTACGTGAGTTAAAGATCAGCTATAAGCCACCGACACGTCGGAACTGTCGCGGGGGCCAACTCAACTGTCAGCGCCCGTGCTATCGTGAAACAACACACGGTGGAATAGCAACTATAACGGGAAGACGGCGGCCATTTTTAAATGACTTGTTAAAGAACACAAAGAACCCGGCGTTGTATTCACGAAGGGACTATGCGAATTTTGTTTGCATCCGAACTGAGAACCACAAACTCAACCGAACTCTCAATGTGAGTACTTTAAATACTCGTTCAGTATGTAATAAAACCACAGAGGTACTGGAGATTTTCAATGAAAACAATGTTGATGTGTTGTGTATCACAGAAACATGGCTGAAGGAATACGATACCGTCACCCTCGCTGAACTTACCTCTCTGGGCCACAAGTTTATTCATAACCCCAGATTGGTTAAATCTGGGGGTGGAGTTGGACTGTTGTATAAGCCAGAACTTACCTTACTTGAAAAATGTAACTGGTTTGTCGCCACCTCGTTTGAACACTGGAGTGTGACATTAAGTGTGAAAATGCTTCGCTTCGACTGATGGTTCTCTATCGACCGCCTGCTTCCAATATGAACATATTTCTCACTGAGTTTGGTCATCTGTTGGAGGAGATGCTCACCTCCCTGATGGAGCTTGTAATCATGGGGGATTTTAACATACATTGTGATCGACCTGATGATCGTGACACCGTGGCTTTCACTAACTTCCTGGAATCTTGCAGTCTCAAGCAGCATGTGCAGAAACAGACACATAACCGAGGACATGTTTTAGATCTGATAATCACTCGTGCATCACTCGACATCATCAAATCAGTTGATGTATTTGATCCTACAATATCCGATCACTTTCTGGTGACATGCACACTCGATGTCCACAAACACACACGCAAACGGACATCTCTGACTTATCGTAAGATCAAGAACATTGATGTTACTCAGTTTGCTCGGGACATCACCGGATCATCATCATCATTTGTTGACATAGCTGCGGCAGACACCGACCCAGATGTTCTTGCTGATACTTACAATACAGTGTTAGGCAATCTTTTAGATAAACATGCTCCACAAGTGACAAAAACTCGTACTTTTCGTCCCAATACATCCTGGTACTCTGATGATCTGCGCAGGGAAAAAGCGAAGAGAAAGAGACTAGAGAGCAGATGGCGCTCAACAAAACTTACAATTGATAGAGACTTGTACAGAAAACAACGGAACAAGGTCATCGACTTCTCAGAACAGCCAAATGTAGTTACTACTACAGAGACCTCATCAGCGACTGCCGAGGTGATGCAAATCGCTCGTTTAAAGTGCTAGACAACCTACTTGGTCGTAAAAAGAAAACTTGTCTACCTTCATGTGGTTCAGCAGATGAGATCGCGCATCTCTTCAGCATCTGAAAGCACACAAATTTGTCCAACAAGGGTGTTTTTTCTTTCATCATTTTCTTCCAACTTCGACGACCAATTGA
>JAUELU010000026.1:6791192-6802171 GCA_032357145.1 Evasterias troschelii | reverse complement strand
GTGACGTCACAGGTCACATCGTCTATTGAATGGTCAGACAGCAGGAGGGTTAAAGGATTGCTTCATACCTGTCAAAGAAAGCAACTACCAACTGCTGCTTTGTCGTTCATCTGTCGGAGCTGCCATCGTGACTGTCACTCCCAGATAGATCTTGCAAGTCACAGCCGGCACTAACTATCCAAGCAAATCAGCGTCCCTCTTTTTATAAGTCCATCAATGTTTACCGGATTTGATAATTCTTGCTCGTAGTGTCATTTATGGTTAAATGTTCACTTTTATATTTGAGCATAACTCTTTAAGATTGAAACTATTTGTCTGTTTCTCTTCTCTTCAGGTACTACCCTTGTACAATAGATGACGTTCACAATGACAGCACAGTTACTGTTACATTTGACGAATATGAAAACACAGAAAAAGTTCCTGTAAGTTGATAATGTTTTGTGGAATGTAAATAATTAGAAATTAACCTTAGCTTGGTGGAAACATTTTACAATAGTTTAATTTGCCAGTGTTTATATTGTCGTGTCAATGTAACATGGTCAGATCTCCAACATAAGCAATTACATGAAACAAGAGTTTTAGAATGTCAAAAGGTTGTAACTCACTTGAAGGCTGTGTACAACATTGGTAAGATTGAAAATACGGCTGTTCACAGATTTGCACATAACTTACATGGTATAAAGATGGTCATCTTGGAAAACTTCCCTTGAAATAGTTTTGCTTGAATTGCTATAGTTTTTAGGAAATGAGTAAAACAATTGTTTGAAAACAGTGAAAACATAAAATGGGGTTTTATCACTGTTTTCTCATGACTCAGCTATGGGGCCAGAGGCATCCACTCTGCATCAGAACCTGGCAGGAAGTCTGAAAATCGTCAGCTCTGGGCTCAAATCATGGAGCTGCTTAAGCACAAAATTTTGCTTAAGCAAAAAATCCTTGCTTAGTAAAATCAGACTACCGGCCAAGACTACACTCAATTGTTATGCTAAGTAAACAACAGCTAAATACCAGTCACAAGCAATGTACATGTATAAGGCATGAAATTTTGGCCAGTAACATGTGTAACATAAGCAAGCTATTTTCGTGCTTAAGCAAATTTTTTGCTTAAGCAGCTCCATGAAATTGAGCCCTGGAGAAGTTTCATTAAGCAGCAGCCATCAGTCCTACACTCAAACTGTTGGACTCTGATTATGGCCATCCCATGTACAGCATTTCATCAGCTTGTTAATGCAGTAAATCCAACAGAATCAACCAAAACATGCAGCTGGATTTTAAAATAAACCCAATATTAGAAGTTAGACTTAATTGTTATCGCTCTTCAGTTTCAAACAAACTACTTGTTTCTCAGTTGATGGAACAGTCTTAGAAATCTACAAATCTTTTCAATTTCCAGATTTCCAAGTTAAAACAGACCGAAGAAACAGAGAGCACTAAGAGGACGAGTGAAGAGGCTGGTTTAAGTAATTCCAAACCACTATCAAAGTAAGTCAGTTAGTAGTTTGTGATCAATTTATCAATACCGATAAATTTACAGATAATAATAAATAATGATGATAAAACTAAAGACATTTATGGATCTTTCTTAACACTTGGGTATCACAGCACTTTACACAGGACAAAATGCAAAGAAATAAAAAACACAAACATGTTATATAATGATATTTATAGTACTCTGTTCTTATAGCCTTTATCACACCCCTAGGGACGTATCAAAGCGCTCGGTATTTTTTCCTGCAAGGTATGTGAAGCTACGTTTTGAAGTAAAGCACCACTTGTTTTCCTTTATAGCACCATGTAATGGTTTACAAGGTGCTGTGGCGCATAATGCTGCCGATCAAACCAGGAACACCGGGGCAAACCTGTTCACTTTAGGATTATTGCACTGGGTTCTTTTATAGTGCATTACACAACATACAGAACCAATGGCTTTACATCCCATCCGAAGGATGTAGCAATAACGGTTATGTGTCTTGCTTAAGGACACAAGTGTCACGACTGGGACTCGAACCCACACCATGCACACCCTGCTGATCAGAAACACCTGGGCTTGAGTCCGGTGTTCTTATCTACTCTGCCACGACACGCCACATTTAAACTACTAGGCCGGCAAATTAAGTGAAAGTTATACTGAATAGCTAGACAATACTACTGATACAAGTGGTTGGTGGTGCCATCAGACAGTACAAAAACAAATTTGATACTTGACAGAGGCTGTTGCCCCTGGTCATTGCCTTTGTACCCTTTGAGTAGTCTCAGCTGAAATATAAATGCGGTAAGTGCAGATTTTCTGCTACAGTAATTGCAGGTTTTTCGCTTATTTTAAGCAGAGCCATGAAATTTTGCTCATTGCTCTTTTCAATTATGCATTGATACATTTAGCTCAAGAGTTAATAAGAACTTTTATTTCAAACATTAAATAAAGGAAATATTTTATGCCACTTTTAAAACTTGTATTTCTAACTAGTTGTGAGTTTCTTTTTAATACACATCATGTCAATCTTTAAATACATTATGTGACATTTGTAATTCTTTCTAAAACTTCCAAATTTTGTTCTTGAAGGAAAGAGCTCCAGGTCAAGCAGAGAGAGTACAAGAAACGCAAGACACAGAAGAAGATTGATCGTCAAAAACAAATGGAACAGAAACATGAAGAGCAAAAGAACAGCTGGCTCAACTTCAGCAGTAAGGTAAGGAGATATTAGTCGTCTTAAAGTGAAGATAATAAAGATTCGGTTTTTATCAGTCTGTTCACTAATAATGGATGCATGTTTTAACGCTACATACGAAGTGCGGACCTGAGAACAAAAGAGGTTTTCAAAATGGAACTTGGAACACTGTAGATTTACACAGTGTTTTTTACAGTGTTGGAGATAATTATTTGGTTTTAAAGTGTACAGAACAAATGAATGTCCACAGAGTGACTGCAACACAGAGAAACATTTATATTTATATTATTCCGCATAAAACTCAAGCATACAGAGAAAACAAAGAGCATGGTGCTGAAGTGCATGTGTGAACTTTCTCTATTTTGTCTGGAATGAAAATAATAAAGTAAGGAGTAAAATATAATGATTTTTGGATTAAGTGTTGAGTCAGACACAGATTATAGACAAGTGAGGAGCTACAAGATTATTTAATGATCAGTCACCAATTTAAATTATGATCAAATAGAATACAAGGGAAACTGACTTGGTAAATTTTAATTAATTTGGGGTCGAACAAATAACAGTTGACTAAAGAGGGATTAGAACCTCTGACCTCCGGATGAACGTTTCGGAGCTATCTACCCCTATGTTGGTGGTCTATCTATTTTTGCTTCTGATTGGCATCGCAAACAAAGATGTTGAGATCCTTGAGTGAGACTTGGAAAGTGGCATATTCAGAAATAACTGAATTTGTTTTGGATACTTTCGATATGAGTTTCTTGGGTTACAGCAGGCCTAGAATATCATCTTTGAGAAGGGCAATGCCATTTTCATTTTGGACAATCTGAAATTTATGGTAAACTTTTGAAGGGGCACCATAGGTCATGGTGTTCATGTGATTCCGAGGCCAGTAACAGATAGTGAATTAAAAGAAATGGATGCAAATTTAGTATTGGTTTTTGTTGTATATAGAAAGTGCTGTTGGACTTGGTTCAGAACCCTCTGCATGTAGTAGGTTCAACACATAGGGAAGTTAACAGCTATTTACTAATACAGGGCTTAAACTTTACACTGGACCCCAGGCCAGAGGCCAGTGGTCTTGTACATAAATGCCTGGTCCAGTAAACATTCTGAGCCACAAGCCCTGCGTTCTTGTGGATTTTTCTCCCAAATTCGAGCTCTGTATTAGTCATAGTTAAAGACCTGTAGTGTCGGACTTTGATTTGAATCTTTATTTCTACGACTTGTTTCTTTTTGCTCCTGACAGGCAATTAAGAGTAAGAAAGGCATGACAAAGAAGAGTATATTTGCTACACCAGAAAGCTCTTCAGGAAAAGTTGGAATCGGAACGTGTGGCGTTGGTGGTGCACCCATGACAAAGTTTGACCGTCCCAAACACAATGTTGTCAGGAAATAACACTTGGATGGACGCTAGCTTTAAATAAATGCCTTTCAGAACTGTAGAGGATGAATGTTGATTTCTTGTTTTGATGAGGACTGGTTTATTTATTTATGACATGGTGAGTTGACTCACTAGAGAGACACCCTGACTGAGAAAAACACCTGCAGAATCAACGAATAGTTGTGGGTCCTCCAAAATTATGAACTCTTAACATGCTTAAGGACCACCTGTTTATATGGTGGGTCAATTTGTGAAGTGACCACTACTGACTGGTGTGGTCATCAGGCTGGCCACTACTGCCTGGTGTGGTCATCAGGCTGGCCACTACTGCCTGGTGTGGCCAGGCTTAGAGAGGGGTTTAAATAAATGTCAAGCAATCTTGTTTTGGTGAACAAGGCCTGTAAGCAGGCGTGGAAAGCTTGTAAGCAGGCGTTTTCTGCTTACTGCGCTTCCTAAAGACTCTCAAGGACCACATGCACCTGTTTTTTTGGGGGGGTCAATTTATGAAGTGGCCACTATTGACTGGTGTGGCCAGGCTTAGAAAGTGGGTTGAAATGAATATCAGTCTGGACTACTGTACAGAGGAGCATGTACATGTACCACCGTGCATGTACCCTCTGAAAGTTCTCTTTGTAATGAGGGGTAATTTTTTATCATTCATGTTCGTTGGACATGATTTTAAGAGGCCAAATCAAAGCAGCTGCTGGATGATAATGCCACTGTCCAACTTGCTTGGTTCGGCCGTATCCAAATAGGCGGCTACAGCTCTGGCTATGGCTGTTGCTAGACAGGACATCATATACTTCAATGGATGCTGACACAGAACTCTAGATGTAGCTGTAGCCTCTAGTTCGGACACAGCCTTAGGACATGTAGGACATGTAGGAGTCAACAAGAGGCTTGAAATTAAAATAGTCTGGGCCCTTTAAAGTATCATTGGATCATAACGTATTACATATCCGATACAGGGAATCTGACTACTATTGGCCGATGGACCAGTCCGTTTTAATTACCACCAGAGGTGTTTACAGAGAAACAATTCAATTTTTATCTTGTTTATGTAGTTGTTTATTGGAAAAACTCAAGTTATTTGTTGATGTGTAACACTTGACAAGTTTCCTGGGGAGGGAAACTTGGTAGATTTTGTTCACATTTGAATTCCCTGGAACTAGCCTCTTCCTGGGAGTTGGATTCAAGGGAGATTCACCCTAAGGTGAGCAGTTCCCAGGCAAAGTGTATAAGGACATGGGTTGGTTGTGGGGTTAAAATTCACAAAGAATTTCTTGGGGTTTTGTTTCCTGGGAAATTGTTTTGTACTGTGCAAGGGGCTGATGTGGCTGGCTAGGGACCCTCCCATTTCCCTCAAAATGTAACTTTAATAAACATCCCTGGAAACTTGAACTCCAATTTTTGTACAGTATCACTAAGATTTGGTAAACTCTGAAGTCAATAAAACAAAACAAATAGTAACAGTTAGATTTGTATGTTTCTTTAATTTAATTCTGTGAATAGTGTTTGTAATTCCATTGTTAAATGTTACAGATTTTAACAATCAAATTATAGATACATAAAACAGCATATTTGAAAAAGTTAAACATTAGTTGGTCCCTTACAATGATTAAGTATAAATGTATGTCTCAGCAAAGTACTAGGCTAGCTACAGGTCTTTAGGATGTGATGGCAACCATTTTATTGTTAAATAAGCCAGTTTTGTCAAATTGATTACACACCCTTAATGCTGATTAGTTTTTCTAGCTTCTATAAGTTACTTTTTACTTTTTCTGAAACATAATTTTCCTTTTAAAGAAAGTGGACACTAGATTTTGAGAGTTCTAGTTATCAAGAAGTATTAAAAAACTGAACACGCCAAACTATAATCACGGAACATGCTCATTACATTATCTGGATTTCATAAAATACCAAGGTTTATGATCTTCACTCGAGTTGTTTATGATACCGTGGTGATTTGTTTTGTGACATAATAGTTTGTTTGTCAATTTAGATATGCATCCAACAATTGTGTCAGCTCTTTGCAAGCTCATTATGTGTAGGATATGTATCGGGAATACGTATTGGAAATACCAAATACACAAGACAGTGATGACAGAATAATAATAATTTTATATTAAAAAAAATTATCCAGCTCTCCGAGCAAAAAAATAAACAAGCTGTTAAAACATCTTGATTGGCAGTTGAGAACCCCCCCCCCCCCCAATGAGATAAAAAACCCAAACAAACTCCATAAATGAATGGTTAGAAACATGACCCCCCCCCTCCCCAACAAAAAGAAATGTCTAGTTACACCACCGTTAATGGGTACAAGATCAGCAAAGTGTTATAATTTCTTTCTCTGCAGTTTAAAGGTGTTTTCTTTGTAACAGGTGTACAAGTGAAGGGAGCCACATGCACATTTTTATGCTTACAAAAGTTTGGAGCAAAGTTTAGGAGAACTCGAGCTGAAATGTTAAAGTGTTCTCTGGACGCTGTTTTAGCAAGCAACAATAGATCAGTGCAGACAATGACCATTGCTATCAAAACATTGGCCTTTCAAATGTGGTCATCAGAACATGGGAAGATTGGTTTATTTTCAAGGAACTTTCTGCATAATCAGGGAGAGTTGAAAGCTCTGCACTTTCTACCAAGCTTTCAAATAACACCCAATAAAGAAGGCCTCTTAGGCAAGTGTTTCTATAATAGAATGTTGAAGACATCACATCACATTGGTATCGAGGCCATTGTTTTGGTTGTCTTTGCTTTGAATGCCATTTCACTATTCCCGAGAAGTGTCCTATTGTTGCATGGGGTGTCATATTTAGTTTATCATTTTGAAATGAAGTTGTAGTAATTTTCTACTGTTTATACTCTGAAAGAAAACCAACCTAATCATATTTTAACCAACAGAGACATAAATGTTCATATAAAATTTCCACACACTTGTAAAAACTACAGCACCATTATGAAATACAGCATAATTTTTCAATATTGGCATGACCTGAAAAATAAATAATTGCAGTTGGCAAAAACACCTTATCTTCAAATCTCATGCGTTTGTTTTGTAATGAAAACAAATAAAGGAAAATACATTTGAAATTCTGCACCAGTTATTCATAATTCGCACATTTTATATTACTTCAACTGATGTCCAAAAGCAATTATACAATTGAAGAAAAGAAGCGTGAACAACAAAAATAATCGCTTTGTTTATTTGTGATACATCACAGTCTGGTCGTCAAATGCCTTTCCCAGGAAGCGGGAGGGTAGATAAGGAGGCCAAGGCCTCCACAACAAAAATGGACTCAAGTAGACCCTGAAGGCACCACCATTCCTATGAACACTTTAAAGACAAAGCTAAAGATGACGGTTTTGGAAACAAGCCTTGAATAGATCTACTTAAACCATTCAGCAGACCTGGGCCATATTTCATTGAGCTGCTTAAGTAGAAAATAATACTTATAAGTTCCTGCTAAGCAAAATTAAGCAGGATACCAGTCACAAGTTTCACACGTGGCATGGCTGGTAACCTTATTCTTAGCTACTTTTTGCACTTAAGCAGCTCTATCAAATTTGGCCCAGAGTGCTAAAATATGAGCATGGCTGTCTCTATAAACTGCACCCCAAACACAGAATCTTCTGTCCACATTGCAATACAGATTTCAGGGCACAAATTACACCAACCCAAATGTTATCATTCCATCGACGGACTGCAACAAAAACATAATTTAAAAAAACCCAATATATTCAACAGTGCCGTCTCTTGAACTGTAATTGGACACTACAAAACCAATTATGGGTTAGATGTTCACATTTTTCATTCTTACCACAATAAATAAATGGTAACCGGTTGCTGCTGAGCATAATTTGTCTGGGCTTAGCAATTGTGCTTACAGGTTTTTGGAGCCAATGTCAGTCTGATTTGCAATGAGCTTGTCTCACCACACTGCCACTTTAATCTGGAGGTCACAAGTTCAACTCCCTCTCTAGTCAATTTTTCCTTAGTTCAACACCAAATTAATAAAAATTACCCAGTCAGTTTCCCTTATGGGTTATTATTAAATTAATTATTCTCCCGTCATCATGCAAAAATATTTACAAAACTAGATCTGCTGCAATCATTTATATTTATCACATAACTTTAGTGCAGTTTATATCAATGCATTTAAATATAAATTATAAATTTATTTGAGATTAGACGTACATTTTTGTTTTTATAAAAGTATAGAAATTTGATTTCACAAAGACGTTGAAAAAGAAGTTGTATTTTGATAAATGTATAAAATAAGTAATTAAAAATTAATCCAAACATTCCAGCAGGGCCCGACTTCCAAGAGCTGTTAGTAAACTGTAAGATGCTACATAAATCGATCTCTTAGTTCAATAATTTCAGGAAACTGCCTTAAAATGTTTCTGTTTGTTTAAGCGCCTTGATAGGAGTACCTTATTGGTAGACACATGCGCTATTATTACTTCATTGCTTTGCTTACTGTGGAATTCTGCGCTTACGAAGCAAGCACTAAACTTCTACACTTACTGTTACAGCAAAGAATGCTTAAGTAAAATGATGTACACACATGCTAATAATAATCATTGCCAACCTGTGAAATACACAAAGGTTACGAAATTGTTACAAGGTTTTACAGTTACGCAAGAGATGGCGAACACCCATACACAATTCTGAATGAATGTGTACGGCACAATGGTACCAGGGTTTGCTCATCTGGAGGTTGCTATACAAAAGCTTGCCCTGAACATTTGACATAGCAACTGTCTCTATAGTCTGAGGTAACTTGTGACTAAGCAAGTTATTATACTAGACATTATTCAAATCTAACTCACAATTGGCTTTAAGCCTTAGTGTGTAGGATCTGCACACCAGAATCAAGGTGAAGCATTATTTGTGGAAGAGCACAAACACAAAATCAACATAACACGTGGGAAACTTTGTATATTTATGAAATATCAAATAAACCATATTTTGGAAGTTATACAACTAAAAACTGCCCCAACAGACCATGACTCATATTTCAATGCAAAATCATCAATTTCAATTAATTCCTCATTCAAAAAACTCCTTGAAAAAAGGAAAAGGAATTTATGATTGTTTAATTTAGTCTGACAAAGGAATATTAAGATTGATGGACATCCTCTATTGTAAAATACAACCTGTTAATACAAAGAATCCCATTATTCAAGATTCTCGCATATATTTACATGATTATGTAAATTATCAAATTTGCATAGTGTAAAGCGAACTGGGCTTCAGTATGAGTAGACAAATTATAAGTCAATACACGGAGGTAGAAATACCTCCATGGTCAATGTAACCAAACTGAGGCTACAAAGCCTCTTTTTGAACCTCAGGCCATATCTGAATAGGAGACTTTTGAACACTAGTTGGCAGCAGACTTACCAGGTACATTTCCATTGTTTACGTAGTTCTGAGCATGCGCACATTACCAAGAACATTCTGCTTCCACCTAGTGTCCCAAAGTCCCCCATTGTTGGCTGGAGCTACAACTGCGGCTGTTGCTATGGGCATCCTTTGCTTCACATATTGATTAAGCCACGGTCAGTTGCAAATTCGGACAAAGCCTTAGCATTTAGTAAGCAACTTTACCTGAACACTAGGTAGCAACTGACTTACCAGGTATAATACATTGTTTTGTAATTGGCACATGCAAGAACTGTCAATGATGGAAACACCCCTGGTATGTTTGTGTCTTTCAGAGTCTCAGAGACTTCTATTAACTTGAATGTATGACCAAGAGGGCATCATCATGTGGAAGGTCTCAATTAAAAGAAGGGGGGCTGGATGGGGAAGAACTGTACACTGTATTAACGTCGGCAAATTTGAAAGAAACTTGCCCATTATTTAAAAGAAGGCCCAAAGAAGGCTCAAATCCTACTTTTCTAAACTGTCTTTAGTCTCTACAGTCAACCCTCGTTATAAAGAGCATATTAACTTGCGAGATTCTGCTTACCCAAGAGTACATGCTGTACATTCTGAAGTCTTGAATCTCCTTTCTACTTTGTGTTTCTTTGTTATGCTGCCCTCTTATAACAACAGTCCTATTATATTGAGGTATAATGGCCAGGCAAAGTGATCTTGTTATAATGAGAGTTGACTGTGTATTATACAATCTAACCATGCTTAGTTTGCGGCTAGTCAGTCATACAATTTCATTGTGTCCACATTCCATTAGAGTTAACAAACAGTCCTTTAATCAGTGGAAATTTCCCTCTAAGAAACACCTACAGGGTGAGGTATGTCAAAGTGAAATGAATGAGTAACACTGGTTTATGAAAGAATTAGGTCCAGATAAGATCTTGGTTGTGGGAGGGTGGGGTAAAAGGTGGTGGGAGTTGTTAGTTTAGAAAGGAATGTTTCTTAGACATCATCGTCAGCAACATGACCCTTTGCCTTCTTGTTCACCCTCTTGATTTGAATCTATCGCAAACTTGTCTGCGTCACTTTCTTTATCTTCATGGTCGATGGTTTTGTCATTTGCAAGAATCTGAGAAACAAACAAAAAAGCTTGAAGTTATTTTATAGATTGATATTACATGTATTATTTGTATCTTGCATAAAAAAATCAAAAATTGAAACAAACAACATAATTAACCACTGGGAGGGTCACATCAATAATGTCATCAAAAGGTCAGGGCTCCAACTTTCCTGTCTATATTTTCAATTGTTCATGTAGTGGTTTTTAATTGTAATAATAATAATAACTAGTTCTTATAGCGCATTTCACAATAACGCCTCAATGCGCTTTACATTAGTGCCCTGGTCATTGGGCCAATAACATTCCTTTAATCTTTCTCAGCTCCCTGGGAAGTATACAGCCCGGGCTGGTGTGATGGCGCTCCAAAGGCTTTTTCAAACACAATTTCAACCTCTACCCTTGCAGGTACCCATTTATACCCCTGGGTGA
>JAUELU010000026.1:6732339-6742755 GCA_032357145.1 Evasterias troschelii | reverse complement strand
TGCAAGGCTGGCATAGCTTATCTACCATTCAAAACCACAGTGAATGGTATTGAATGGTCAGACAGCAGGAGGGTTAAGGGTCCACTCACAGGCCTGATGTGAGAAAGTGCCTTGGTGTCCTTGCCCTTTGAAGAACAAAGCATCAGGCACATGCTGGCTTTTTATGTACTGCATACTATCCATTGTAGCACCTTGCATAATTGCTTGAAGATATTTGAAGTTACAATCAATATTTCATGCACATAAGCACTGAACATGTCTGTAGTGTTAAACTGCTGGGAGACCCAAAGTCTCATATTTGTTCTGTAAAAGTGTAATGCTGGTATGAACTACATGTAGATATTTAGAGGTTCGTGGCCAAAATCAGGACTCAAATTTAACACAGGACCGCAGGCTCAAGTTTTAGTGTCAATGACCAAACATTTTTTGATCTTTTTTCCCATGGCACATGGCGTATAAGTGACCTCCCCTGACAGGGCGTACTGTCATTCCTTTATTGTTTATCACCTGCTCTATGTGCAGTTAACAATGGTGAGCGTATTTAGCGAATCCTATGGCTTTTTAGTCAGAAGGAAGCGTCCACTTTCCTGTGGCAATTACAAATTGATTGGTCCTAAACACTAAAGAGTAAAGGGTCAATGATCAGTCGGTCAGTGACTTCAACTGACAGTGCCTGGACAACCATGACGATGATGGACGGCATCAGTCTGTCAGTGTCTGATACCAGGCCTTGAAGTTCATCTTTGAGAGGGCAAGACCGTTTTCATTTTGCAAAGGGCACTTTCATTGGAAAAAATTTCCAGTCTATGGGAAACTGTTGAAGGAGCACCAATACCAAGACCAGGGCAACAGAGGCCATGGCCCCTATGTAGTTACAGGCCTGTGATACTCATATGCTATAAAGAAACGTTCATTTACATTGCTTCGTCAAGAGATATCCTCTGCTAAAAAGCTTTGACAAATGCTCCACTTATTCTAGTTTTGTGGTTTCAGTTCACAAATTGTAGTTAATTTGTTCAAACTGTCTGTATCCGTTGCACACTTACAGCCAGGAGAGGAGGAGGGAACGTTCTTACTCTGCGTGTTCAAGAAGACCACACTACCATGACCCCTACCACGACTACGACTACAGAGACTCCCCTCCCAGAGGAGGTGGATACTACGAGGAGGATTACTACTTCCACCGGGAAAGAGAAGAGCCGAGTAGCGACTACCACAGAAGTGATGAGTATAGGAGGAGTAGGCGCCACAGGAAGCACCGGCGTCATCACACGCACAGTAAATCATCAGGGGTCAGTATCACATTCATGAAACAGTCGTAGCCTTTTTCACTGTGACTGTCATTAGATTTGTTTGTGATTAGTACGAGCACAACATTTATGAAAAGTTTAGATTTCCTTGGGTTTTTAATTCTGCATTATCCCAAACAAAGGGAATTGATTTAAGCGATTCATAAATGGTACTTCTTTTCCATGGAAACCAGATTGATTGAGAACTAATCAAAATAAATTTCAAACGTCATTTCTTAATGTCAACAAGAAAAACGATTAGGAACATTAATTTAATGAAGTCACCGCAACGCAAACTTGGTTTCTAGGGCAAAGACTCGTACTAAGAAAAGGAGATGGACTTCAAGGAAAATCACATCAGAAATTTACAAAATATCAACAGTCCCTCCGCTAATTTTGTTTTCTTACAACCAGTATCGCAATGTTTGGATTGGCAACAAAACATGATTTCAAATTTATGAAACAAATGGTACCTTGAAGATTCAAATACTGTTGAGCTCCAACTGCTTTTCTCGCATGATTTGAAGGTCGAAAGGAGGTGTACACTTTTGGAAGTTTTTATTTGTTCCCAAATTAAGTGATACTTACATAGTTCAAGCCTTACGCCTATAATCTCATTTTCCTTGTTTCTCATTGGGTCAACACAGAAAACAATTAAAAATTAGGGAATCCACAAAAACGTCTGCCTTTCCAAAGAGCACATGTATTCGTTAATTTGCTGATTTCCTCTGGTTTTTGTTTGGGTGTTAATTTTGTTCTCTCTCTGTCTCTTTATGATTAGTTTTGAAGTAAACTAAAAAGCACTTTAAAAAAGCTTTTTGTTTCCTTTTTTAGGCTGTATTTTTTTCTTGTTCTTTTTTTCCAATTACAAATTTGCATGAGTGAAAAGAGATTCGATAACTTAACACGTCAGCTCCTAATTTTCCTTCAGAAACATATGAAGCATTAAAGTGAAACAAATATGAGTGTTAATGGTTTGGGAAAATACCAATGGTGTGCACAGCCTTAAAAACCCGTGTGTTTTTTTCTCTGGGCTTTTACATTTCGCAGGATAACAAAACAGACATTGTGCTTTTAAATTACAATGTAAGTGGAAAGGATTTCCTGGGCAGGTTTTGAAGAGGCAGGGCATTTTTCCACCTGGTAAAGTGTGCTTGAATTATGAAAAGTCAAAAGCAAGGAGCACCTACATTTATACATGTATGGCAGTTGCCGTGGGTTGCTGCTGTTATTAATTCGAGGCCTGCCCAGGTATTCAAATTAAAATTTTAAAGGGGCCAATCCAGTAGCAGAGTTTGTAAAGAAAACTTAGAAATATTTCTTGTACAATGTACATGTAGTATTCCTGTTGGAGTTCAAATTCTCACTGCAGTCATTACTCACAATCACATATTTGTGAAATCTTCCCTCAAAAGAGGTACAGTGGATCGTGTAATATTTCTTGGTTGGTGCACTAGATTGGCCCTTTACGTCAATTATACTTTAAGCATCTTGCTCAAGTGTTCACTTGAAACTGATACCATGTGTTTCAGTCGGAGTCAGAGAGGTCTTGTTAGGGGCGGTTTTTCATTTTGCCATATCTGATATGACGAAGCTCTAAATTTGCCAACAGCATTTTTTCCCCTTCAAACTCCCAGCAATTATTATTTTATTCTCATATATTAAATGCCCTTTAAATATTGCCACCCATCTGTGGTTACATTTTCTTGCATAGAAATGTATTTATAAGTCGAGAAAAGAATTCAAAGTGGCATGTCAGTTGCAAACTACAGCGTTAGATTACTGATGGTTGTAATATGGATTTCACGGGAACGACTTGTTTTTTTATTTTTGATATCTATTTTTTTATCTCCCCTGTGATAATTTTTGTCTGATCCTACACATAATCATTGGATTGACAAAGATTTTGTGTGCCGTTTTGCATCCTTGTCTTATTTCTATATTATGTACCACAACCACCCGTTTGTCGGGCGCTTAACACGAAAACAACCTGTGGTACCAACTACGAATCTATTGCCCATCGAACACCTGTCCATTCCAACACCATCCTCACCTCGCCGCTGTTGCTGTTGCTGTGCCGACTCCAACCGGTGTTGTGTCACACGATGTGGTTTTCCTGATGTGGTTGGCGCTGCTTTGCTTTGGGGTTAAACAGAGAAGTCGTAGAGAAGAAGGGCGGAGTACAAGAGATGAGGGGCGGAGTCATAGAGAGGAGGTCAAAGGTCGAGGCGTGATTGATGATGAGGAGGGTCACCTCGTGTACCGTCCAGGGGACGTCCTCCAAGCAAGATGTACAGTCTCAAATGCTCCGTAATCTTTTTACGTAGTGCCTTAAACACTCCTGTTAACAATGTCAAACGCTCAGACATACACGTACAAATAACAACTATGCAACAACCATTCACCATTTAAGGCTTTTTTATTCTCTTTTTATAAAGATTTTATTAGACATCCCATTAACTTTTACATGTATGTTACCGCTAACTGAATTATGTGTGTTTGTGTATGTTCCAGACAATTTTGATGGTGACTAAAATTCAACATGACAGTTTTCTTAGTTGTCAGATATGCTGTCTACATGTACATTTTGCAGATAGTTTAAACTTATTTTAAAGCAAGTTCAAGCTTTACCTCTCTGTGTGTAACTCATATATATTTTCTAGCCGGTTTATATTTAATCATTCATTGTTCAGCAACAATGCAAACTATTAAATGGCTTCCTTTTTGTAACTGGATCTATTGATGATGCTCTTAAAAATTCACCACATTTCACACTTAAAATTACACAAGAGCAATGTCTATGGAAACAATTTTATTTTCCCAAAATGGGTTATGGACAAAGATTAATAGAAGTGTTAAAGCTTTGTTAAATTCAACACAGATAGGGCATGTGTGTCCTTTGAGTTGGCTTTTGGAGGCCAAAACAGCAAAAAATGATAACACACGAATTGTAGAATTATTCGTGTCAAAAATGCCTTTTAATAGTTTGCATTATCTGCGGTTGTGGTCTCTGAATTCAAATTCCGTGCACGTTTTTGTAGAACTGCTTAGCATAAATGGTTAGCGAGAAATAAAACTCATTTTCCGCTAAGTGGTTCAATAAAAATGTTGCCATTCCCTCCCACTGTGTCCGCCGCTTACTTTCCATTTTTTGAGGTGTTTCTGTTTTCTACTTTGCTCAACTAATGCATCATTTGCCAACCGGATTGAAGGAACATTCTAATGCTGGACAATTTGCCTTTTTGTCTCCGTCCCTCATGTTTGATTATGTAGATGAGGTTATTGGAACTCTTGGAGAAGGAACATTTGGGAAGGTCATCGAGTGTAAAGATCTGCAATCAGAGTGAGTCACACCTTTATTCCCCCACCCCCCTTTCTTCCTTTCCTTATTCGCGTCTTGAAGTAGTCCCTACTCTGCATTTTTTTATACAGCTTTTTAGACGGAAACATTTTTCAAACCATTTTGGAAACACTGTTCAAAGTTTTTTCTAAAGTTTTTTTTTTTAAAGAGAGATTGCCCAACATCACAAGGCCACGGACGGCCACTTCAAGGTCAAGGCTACACTTACCCGATTTGGGCTATCAACCCAAGTCAACTACCACCAGGGGCACATTGCCCCCTACTCATTGGGCTGAAACAGGGTCACCCCCTTCACAGTCCATAAGGATGTAGGAATGGGGTATCATACAAAGTCCTGCTTTGCCTTGCATGTTCTTCTTGTTTTTGCGATGTAATTTTATGACTCTCGGTAGGATTTGAAACTGTTTATGGTGGAGACTAAGTTTTGCGTTGTACATCACCATGTACATGAAAGTAATCTCTCTATTACGTGTAGCTGTGATGGTTCAGAACCACCATGCAGCAGGTTATTTTCAGAACCACCGCAGCCAGTTATTTTTTAGAACCAATAGAACATATAAAGAGATTCTTTCTTGAATATGGTGTTGTCACAAAACAGTACTACAAGTAGTAGTCCTGTCAACTTTGAAATTTTGTACCCCTCTGGTCCTACTCTAACATTGGTGAATAACATGTTATGTTTCCCTTTGTCAATTCCCATAGGAATAATCACATTGCCTTGAAGGTGATCAAGAATATTGAGAAGTACACTGAAGCAGCTAAGCTGGAGATCAACGTATTAACTAAGTTACTAAGCAGAGATCCGGATGGCAAGAGGTAAGAAGCACACTCTAGTACACAAACTGACAACCCTGGAAAATTTTTTGTCTTAGCAAGTTTTATAACAACATGGTTTTTCAACAAATAAAAATATGCCATGCTGAGACCTACTTTAAATAATTTTGTTTTACATTTACACGTACTTACACATTTTAACTGCACTTTAGGGGGAGAGGAGAAAGTCAGTGGAAAACAGTAGACCTATCTTTAACCCAAAGGACCACAGTCCATCAAAATCCAAATTGATGTTTTATTTGATTTCGTTTGCCCATGGGCCTGAGGATTTTGGCTTCTCTGACATAGGATAAAGCATTATACCATAGTCAGGGTCAAACAGTTGCTGTTGAGTTCCAATGTGTACCATACAGTGTTGGATTCTGTTGGGGTGAGTAAGGACCTTGCAGGGCTCGAATTTTACACTGGACCACAGGCCCAAGGCCAGTATTTTTGGTGTTGGGCCAGTAAACTTATGAACTAACAAGTCCGATGGTCTTGTTTTTTTTTCAATTGAATAACATAACCACATTATGTTCGAGTGTTGACCTTGGGGCCTAATAAATTATCTTTCAATTCTAGGAGTAATCAAGTATACTCTTCTTTTACTTGTCTCAGTTCGAGTTCATATAAAAGCATTCAAATGCATGTTCAACTGTGGCAGCAAGGTTTTTTTTCTTTTCACATTTTGAATCAGGTCTTGTAAAAAAATGTCTGGTCCAGTAAAGATTTTGAGCTACAAGCCTTGTAGTCTTGTGGATTTTCTCCCCAAATTCGAGCCCTGCCTTGGGGAAATAATCACATTGAGTATAAGGATTAAGCTTGGCGTTGAGCAATCATAGCTGTGACTGTTTATCAACCAAAATGAGATGCATTGAAATGAATGAGGGCACACTTGTCTGTCTTCATGAGCAGCATTGGTAGATAGCTTCTATTGTGGGCTAAGCTGAGTGAATCGCTCTGTCTCTCGGCAGCGACAGTAGAAGGTGGCATTTTTAAGGGGTCTCTATTTTGCAATAGACTGTGCAAGTCTCACATGTATTCAAATACCTTTGAGACCACTTTGGTTCCACGCTGTTACTTTTGACTCGTGAAGGAAGGAAACTTGTACGCTTTAACAGGTTTAAACGTTCGATTGCGCGCAAGACTTGCAAAGTGTATGCTGGCAATAATTGATAATGTTTGTTCTTTCTGATTTTATTGCAGTTTATGTGTGTGTATGCTAGACTGGTTTGACTATCATGGTCATATGTGTCTAGCCTTTGAGGTACTTGGTCTGAGTGTATTTGATTTCCTGGTAAGTCCACACAATGGTAGTTCTTTGACACGCTTTCTACATGTTCTAGCTGAAGGCTTAACCTTAAAACCCCAAAAGTGTGTTTATACGCAGAAGAAGGCATAACAAAAAAAATTATGTTTGATTCCTGTAAAAATATTAAATTAATTTGATTAATAAAATTTTTATTTTATTTTTATTTGACCGAATGTGATTGCGTAAAAATGTAAGAATTCTTTCATAACCCATTTTGCAAAATAAGTAAATAACGAAGCACTTGCAGGTAGGTTAATTACTTCTTGGTCAATGAACTTAAATTTTGGTGCACAAGTGTACGACAAAGCTGCAAACTCTTCCGCAGATATTTTCCTGAAAATTAACGAATCTTTCTCTGTCCTGATTAAGTTGTGATGAACACATTTGAAAAATCTCCCCGATTGTAGAAACCTTTTCCCTATTGGGTTGAATGTAACTTCTAAATATCTCCCTGATTTTTGTTGTACAAAACTCCTGATTGCAAGATGCAAATATTAGCAACTCTAGTACAACTTTGTCCTAACTATTTTTTCCCCGTGACCCACCAAACCTCTTGTTGCAGGAAACAAACATTGTTGTTGTTAAGCCGAAAGTGCACAGAGGAAGTTCATGTGATGCGCTTGCTTCCACCTAGCGTGTCAAAATCTACCATACTACATCCTTGTACATGTAGATGCATCATACAGTTTATGGAACTTTTTTCTTTTAAAAGCTTTGACAAATTGGAAGAGCATGCTTATCAATATAGGAAAGCCATATTCCTGACATTATGCATTGATTGATGCCATCACACTGAAGGTCAACATTTGAACACAAACACAAGGCTGCTGGACTTGCCCAGTCATTGTGGCGTGTCATGGCCGTGCGGATAAGAGCACCGGTCTCAAGCTCTGGTGTTTCTGTTAAGCAGAGTCCCGGTCGTGACACTTGTGACACTTGTATCCTTATTAGCAAGACACCTAACCATTATTGCTTCGTCCTTCGGATGGCACATAAAGCTGTTGGTCCCTGTGTTTTGTAATGCATGTAAAAGAACCCAGTGCACGTATTAAAACTAGTAGGGATTCGCCCCGGTGTTCCTGGTTTGATTGGCTGCCTATTGTGCCACAGCACCTTGTAAACCATTACATGGTGCTATGTAAAGGAATAGGTCGCATACTTCAAAAACATAGCTCCACATACCTTGCAGGAAAATATTGAATGTTGAAGCTTTCTGAGCATCACTGAGTGACGGATATGAGCGTTATATAAGAAGCTACTAATACTAGGACTATTGGTTTAGTGGCCCAATGCTAAAATCACTGTTCTCAGGCATGAGGTCCAGTGTAAATTTCAAGCACTGCATAGGAATATCATGTTTGATTGTTAGATGATTGGAATGAATTTCCTTCTATGAAAGACAATATTATATATTGTACCTTTAAGATGAATAGTTTATTATGTACAAGTTTTTGAGGTATTTTTGTTCTTTATTTTGTTATTTTGCAGAAGGATAACAACTATCTTGCGTATCCTATAGATCAAGTCCGACATATGGCTTATCAGTTATGCTACGCTGTCAAATGTAAGTCTAATCCACAGGGAGAAATGCTTGAGAAACAGGGTTTTAATTTGGTGGAATAATCCACTTACTTACTTATCCACTTAGTCTTCTTCGTCCCCAATGGGACATATTCAATTGAAAAACACAAGACTGCCAGAGTCATCAATTCAGGCACAGCCCAGAAGTGCTTAGTGCTATAATATTGTACTATTGTTTGTCAATAATAATAATAATAAGCCATTTTTATATAGCGCATATCACCGTGAGGTCCCTATATGCTGTAAAGGGAAATTAACATATTTTCCTTCATGAAACACTAAACTCCATCGAGTCAATGTTACTACTACAAGTGTACCATTATGTAGCTTGTTGTGGCCAAGTGTTCTAGTGCATCAAACTCAAGTTCTGGTGGCCGAGTCATTGGATCGTGCATTCAAGTCTCAGTGTTGACATTTGTGGTCTTGAGTAAGGCTCTTTATACATTAAACAACAATTACACCACTTTAATGAAGACCATTTTACTCAGAATATGGTATGTCTGCGAGCTATGCTGCAACCGGATGAAGTAACTGCAATTGCTTTTTGGCATTATGTTTTTAAAAAACAGAAGTAGAAAGTACACTTATTCTGTCATGTTTGCAACCAAAGATGTTAGTCCACTAGGCATAAAGCCTTTATGACATGTACGTATGCCTTGTGAATTTTTCCCTTTTGTACTCGGAGGTCACATGTCATTCCTGTCAACTCAAAAATCAAAGTGTCTCTTATTTGTTTTTTAATGAGTGCTGTTTGTCTATCTGTTTGTAGTCATGCATGATATGAAGTTGGCCCATACTGACCTCAAACCAGAGAACATCCTGTTTGTCAGATCAGACTATGACATCCACTATAACCCTTCAAAGGTACGTGATAGGAATAGGTTCAAGCACACCCAGCTTGCAGTCTCATTCAGAGTTGGTGTTTGCGTTGCTACATCGTTTTGATGGGTTGTGAAATTTGTCGATCACAAACTGGTTTATGATAATATAGTGATTGCATCAGGATAAAGAACGTTATTTAACCCTTTCACCGATATGTGATCTGCATGAATGGGATTTTTAAATCCACAATCCCCACCAGAGCTGCCAACCCTCCCTGATCCTGCAGAAAGTTTTCTGAAAATAAACCAAACCTCTTAATGTTGTGATTAACAGATTTCAAAATCTCCCTGATTATGGAAACTTGTTCACTATTACGTTGAATATAATTCTAAATATCTCCCTGATTGTTGTACAAACTCTCCCTGATTGCAAGATGCAGATGTTAGCAGCTCTGCCTCCACATTCTAGAGCAGGGCCCAATTTCATAGAGCTGCTTAGGCAGAAAATGTTGCTTAACAATTGTCTGCTAAGCAGAAATGAGCAGGATACCAGTCACAAATTGTACATGAGACATGGTAGTTTGGCTGTTAACCTTATTCTGGTAAGCTAAATTTGGTTGTGCTTAGCTACTTTTTGTGCCCAGGGCCCAGCTTCATAGAACTGCTTTAGCAGAAAAAGTAGCTAAGCACAGATTTAGTTACCAGCCAAAATACCATGTCACATGTACCATTTTTGACTGGTATCCTGTTAAAGCAATATTTTCTGATTTATGTGGTTATAAACAATTTTCAACGTAATTGGGCCCGCATGTCTTAAAGGTATTATACAAGATTGGTAATATCACTGTTGAATTTTAGTCTGAAAACTTACTGCCTATAAAGTTTATTTAAACAAAAAAAAAAAATCTGTGACATTTTCCCCCCTGAATTGAAGCCATATTTAAGTAAACTGTATCTGAAATACACAAAATCTGATTTTGGTTGCACAACCAAAATTAAGGACAATATGTTTACATGCTGAACATTTTGCATGGTTTGTAACTATTTTCTCCTGACTCACTCAATGGATTAAGCCCAAAATTTCACAAGTTCTTTATTTCATGTATATGGTTAGTTAGCTACACAAAACATGAACACTCTCTGTGTGGCCCTGTCAGCTCTGCCAATCCTGTATAATACCATTAACTTCTAGACATCTGGGCATTTGAAGCAAAAGTGATATCATTTGGGCTGAGTGAT
>JAUELU010000026.1:6450647-6467942 GCA_032357145.1 Evasterias troschelii | reverse complement strand
GTTAAAAACACTATATTTTTTGCATTAGAAGTGTCTAAATTTAAGGGGGTCTCACCCCAGCTAACAGAGGGTGCCATTAATTGTTTAACATTACCAATGGGGATCCTTCCACCTCCCTTGGTGATCCCCAAAATATAATTGAAATTTCGCTGACCCTCATCTTTCAACTTTTTTAACAGCCTGCATGAACCTTAAAAAAACTGACACTTAAATGCTACCATTACCTTCCTTGTTTGATTTATCAGACTAACACTGCTATCTATATCATTATAACTACATACATGTATTTGTATTTCAGTCACTTTATGTCTCGTCAAAAATCAAACTTGTAATTTTGTTTTGATATTGGCAAACTATTCACTTTTTATTTATCAATTTTCAAGGGTAAATATTGGGCTGTTTTGTTCAACACCAGGGGTGGCCCTGGGTCGCGCTGTTCCCAGGAAGCTGGCGATGGAGATGCTTTTTACAGGAGAGCCAATATCGGCTGAAGGTAAGCTACTCATGTTGAGTGGTTTTACATCTTTAGTTTGTTCTTCTCAGTGAAATATAGAAATGACTTAACCATAAACTTTAACATATAACAATACAAATTTTTAGCCTTCGAGAAAGACTCTGCTAGGTTCAAAATGTCAGGCCAACTTGTAAAAATTTCATTTCAAAAGATGGAAAATATAGAGTGGTTATGTCTGCGCGGACCTGTAAGTGGATTTCAAAGCCCAAGAAATATTTCATGCATTAAAAACAATTTTTTAGATTGAAGTGTTTTATGAAAACCACATTCCTTTAAAGGGAATTGTTTTTCAAAGTGTTATACAAACGACAGCTGCAATGCTTCTAAAAATAAGTAAGTTTTTATAGACGTACATTTTTGGGATAATTACCAAAAGTGTACCCTCCCTTTCAATTCCTTCTGCTAAAGAAATAGTGATATAAAATATCCAAACTCAAACTTCTATGTATTGTTGTAGTTAGGTTTGTTATCTCTACATGTTTCTAAGTATTCAACCCAACAGAGTGTAGACAAATAAACTGGCCATGAAAATAACATTTTGACTTTTTAAGAAACAATGTTATCCTGTGGAAATTTAATTTGAATGAGAACAAAACAAGACACTAGCCATACCAAAGACTAACACCCGTTCAGACAGGCGCTCTAGAGTCGCACCGTATCAAAAGTACATGAAAAGTTCGACGTCTGAAACAGTTAGTAGTGACTGGACGCACTAGACGTTGAAAGATCAACTGTTGTAGTCATTCAGAACGACTCTGGAGCACCTTGGTTTCAGACGTCAATCTTTTCATGAACTGAACCTAATGTAAATGTTGTGTTAAGTTCGCCTGTCTGAAACCAAAATTGATTTGGGTCTACCTAGACTTAGCTCTTATTCTATTTGTTTCGGCGAGTCTCTTGAGCGCCTTTCTGAACTGGGTGTTACTCTTTCTCTTTTTTCTTTTCTTTTTTTCAACAAATCTAGATGCTCTGAAGCACGGGCTGGTCAGCAAGGTTGTCCCTGAAGAATTACTGGAGGAAGAAACAAACAAACTAACCAAGAAGATCTGTCAATCAAGTCGGTCGGTGATTGCTTTAGGAAAGGCCTGCTTTAATAGTCAGATGAATAAACAAAGGGTGGAAGCATATGAGTAAGTCAGGGTTCTGATCGACACTCCCCTCTCAATCTGAAAATAATGTGCAAGTTTTTTGCTACTTTACAGCAAGCAGACACTGTACTCAGCTGAAACTTTACATGTGACTTTTATTATATCTTTCTTATAAATTTGTATATAAATCAGCATTACATTGACAAAAATCCATCTATGACTCTACTTTTTAGTGTCTTGCTCAAGGTCATTAGTGTTGTGACTTGAAGCCCTACTTTTATTACCCAAGCATAAGTACAATAGTTGTTGTGGACACTCCATTCATACCAATTTTGGGATGTGTTTTTTTCATTTCTAAAGATAATTTTAGGTTGAACAAAGAAAGAATTATTACAGCTGGACTTGAACGTGCCACCATCAAAATAACGTGTTGGTGCTCTACCAACTGAGCTATCTAGCCCTAATGTTGGCGTTCTCCTTATTTTGTCAATATCTTTGTTTGGGGGTGCCAGTCAGAAGCCATTCAACCTGTAACTGCCTTGTAGCCAGGAATCACTCCCAAGTTTACGATACAACCTGGGAAGCGGCAGCCTGGGAATCACCTTAATAAAAAGGAAACTACTAAGTCGCATTTCTAAAGATTTGACATTATGTGTGTTGTGTTTTTTCTTCCAGACAAGCTGGTGATGTGATGGTTCATAATCTAGGCTTGAAGGATGGTCAAGAAGGCATCCAGGCCTTCATCCAGAAGAGACATCCGACTTGGACCAATACCTTAGATTTAGTTGATGATAAATGATGCTGTTACCGTGGTGACTATGGAGGAACAATCAAGATGATGAACAGTGATATAAACAGGGTAACGGATTGATGACACCAACTGTATGGAAGATAACATCAAAATTTAGCAGCGCCTTCAAACCTCATGTGTCACATTGGTAATTGTCAAAGACTATATCCACACTGGATGTGACCCAACATGTACATGTACAAGAAATAACAAACCTGTGAAAGTTTAGGCTCAATCGATCATTGAGAAAAAGTGTGAGAAAAAGTGCTAAAAATCTTTACATTTTTTTAACTTTGAGTTTTTGATCAAAATTAATTGTTTTATTCATTTCTCAAAAATTATAGCATTTCAAGCAACAATATTTCATGGCCTTTTTTTTGTACCATGTACGTTATGCATGAGTCTGTGAACATTTGTATCTTGACTCTTACCAGTGTTGTACACACAATTAAATCCTTCATTATATTTGGACTGGAAGGGATGTGACAAGAGGATTTTTGTATTTATAAGGAGGATCAAAATTATAGGGTGGTAAACAAATATTGATTTCATGGTGCTATGGTTGAAACCTAGACTCCTTGGTTGATCCCTGGATCGGTCTGTGTTCCCTTCAACTTTGCAACCTGCTAAATTGAGCTGATATCTAAGCTGGAACCTACCACATCTTCACTGGTGAGAGTCTAGTGGGCCAATGGAATAGAGCCTGTAAGCAGACATTTGATGCTTACAGCCTGGGCTGATTTTGTGCTTACTCCGCGAGTTTTCATTTCATAGCGCTGCTAACCATAAGCAAATGATAAAGCATGCTAATACTGAAAAAGCATGTTGGTACTGTGGAAAATAAAATGAACCTATGAACCTGAAAACCTTTCGGTGCTTACTGTATGAAAAGGAATGATGTACATGTACAATGCAAGCGCAAGCTGGCCACCTAATTGTCTTGCCAACCTGTAAAATATGCTTATGCTTAAACAAATGTTTCTGCTATAGTTAGCACAAAAATGTGCTTACGGTTAAGCAGTGCTATGAAATTAGCCCCTGTATAAGCAGACATTTTTTTGCTTATAGTCGGTTAGCAGTCATGTTATATGCCTACAGCCTGTACTAAGCAGACACTTTACGCTTACAGCCTGTAAGCAGACATTTGATGCTTACAGCCTGTTAGCAGACATAGCCTTACAGCCTGTACTAAGCAGACGCTTTACGCTTACAGCCTGTATTCAGACATGTTACATGTACTGTATATGCTTACAGCCTGTACTAAGCAGACGCTTTATGCTTACAGCCTGTATTCAGACATGTTACATTTATATGCTTACAGCCTGTACTAAGCAGACGCTTTATGCTTACAGCCTGTATTCAGACATGTTACATGTATATGCTTACAGCCTGTACTAAGCAGACGCTTTACGCTTACAGCCTGTATTCAGACATGTTACATGTATATGCTTACAGCACGTTCTAAGTAGACGCTTTTTGCTTACAGCCTGTATTCAGACATGTTACATGTATATGCTTACAGCATGTACTAAGTAGACGCTTTATGCTTACAGCCTGTATTCAGACATGTTACATGTATATGCTTACAGCCTGTACTAAGCAGACGCTTTATGCTTACAGCCTGTATTCAGACATGTTACATGTATATGCTTACAGCATGTTCTAAGCAGACGCTTTACGCTTACAGCCTGTATTCAGACATGTTACATGTATATGCTTACAGCATGTTCTAAGCAGACGCTTTTTGCTTACAGCCTGTATTCAGACATATTACATGTATATGCTTACAGCATGTACTAAGTAGACGCTTTATGCTTACAGCCTGTATTCAGACATGTTACATGTATATGCTTACAGCATGTTCTAAGTAGACGCTTTTTGCTTACAGCCGGTGAGCAGACATTTGATGCTTACAAAGTGAATCATAGCAAAGTTTTGTTTCATAATTGCTGCATAGGCAAAATGGATGCTAGCCTGCTGGCATTTCTTGCAGCAACAGACAAAACAATGCAAATCCATTGTGAACATGCCAGCACTGTCAAATCTTTCGAGGTAAACTTTTGCTATAATCGGGTAGAAAGTATTTTTTGCTTTCCCCGTCCAATTTTCTTCTTCTTGGTGTGACCGAATTTTCCCCATTGTTTTGCATGAATTTTGCAGGGGAGTTGGTAGGGGCCAGGGTTCAAAGTCTAATTGGATGGAAGTTCAATAAATGTTTGTTTTTACCAAAACGAGAAATGATAAGGAAACATCACAGAAATTTAAGCACACAGAAATAATTGCAAAATTTCAGTCAATTTTATTGCTAAATTCTTTTTTGTTCTTTTTTCGTTTTCTACAAATTAAGTGATTATTAATAAAAAGTGATGTATACATAGGTATGTATAATTAAAATCACAAATATTTGTACAGTTATTTTAAAAGATTGTTCAAGAATCAATATTTGATCAAATTGTCCAAACATTGAAGCTTTTTAATGGACGAATTCTCTGATTTGTTTTGTTGTTTTTATTTAAATATTCTATAATGTGTTAATACTAATTAGCCTAGCTAATTAAAATGACTATTTTTATCATCAGGAAATAAAAAAATATTTAGTTTTAAAATGTGCTGGTGTCAAAAAGTGTGCATTGATACGGCAATCTAGGTGTTTTCTACCTCGAGCATGCAACATTTCAGCTGGGCCTATTTTCATGGTTCTGCTTACCGCCGATTTCTGTGCATGTGATCACCATTCTTAGCTTAGCTTTCTGGGCTAGCTGTATGTGCAAAGAAAGAATGCCTAGTAACACAGAGTGTGCATGCATACAATCACAAGTTCTTTGCTAACCTGTGAAATACACAAAACATAAGTGCAGCATTCCCTGCTTCTGTAAGTGCCAGTTCTTTACTTGAAGCAGAGCTATGAAATTGAGCCAGAATCTGCTGTTTTCTTTTTTTTTTCTTAATTTACCTGCGAATACCGAAAAAAAGTTTTCAAGTTTTTTTCTGAGTAATAAAGCTGCATGTCTGCTTACCTAAATCACACAAAAAATTGCTAAAAAAAATTAATATTTTTGTAAATAAACAAAGATAATTTCACTTGTGAGTTTAAAAAGATGTTTTTTAACAATTTAAATGTTACATATTCCAGCATTTGTGTGAATCTGCATAGTACACCTTCCATTGAGCTCTAAACATTTCTCTTAAATACAAGAATATTTTTTACCATTACCATTAAAATACTTGTGAACATGTTTTAAGCACACTATTTCTTTACTGTTGGAACTGACAAGGATATATTCACAATTCTAGTATTTGAGAAAAGTACTTTTGCAAAATACTTATGTATCATGAAGTTTGTTATACATGTACAATAGGAACAAAACGGGCCTAGGGAAAAATATGTGTTGTACATGTACACTGCGTAAATAATATTAGTAATAGTCTTGTTGGGCGCATGTACAGTATCCAAGGCGCTGGAACAAAAAGAGAAACACTTTTTAAGACAGGTTTGAAGTTTATGAATTATGAGACTCAGTTGTGTAGCGCAGCACATTTCAAGGGTTGACAAGGTGCTGCGGTTCATTCAGCAGTCAATGCCAGAAACACCAAGGCATTGTGTACCTTGCAGTGAACATTTCAGATTAAGACATTGTAAGAATGACAAACATTTCTAATATTATAAGCATCAAGGACAACACATTTTTTAAATTACAATCAAACAAATATAAAAAATCACACATTTTTACGAAAAAACACAACAAACAACACAACAAACCTAATTGATAAAAAAACTTGACAAATGTAAAAGTAAAGAGGGCTAAATTTTAAAATAAAAACCTTGAATTACTTAACCCTCATCAATATTGATTCTATTGACACAGTTCACTTGACGTCACTTAGAACTATTTGGGTTTCATTTACATGAGAGGTAGCTTAGTTTTAGTTTTATTAGACTTTACACTGGCATAAAAATATAGAAAAACAAATCGATACAAAAAGAAATAAAGAATCAAAATAGCTAAAAAAAAAACCAAGCCAGTGAGTGGGAGGAGGAACAGGTGACCAGCACCTCTACAAAGCCGTCCTGTCACAAGAAATGTCCCCTGAAACCCACCCCATAGCAAAAAACCAAAGAGGGAGCGCTTTAAGGCGGGACTGACAATTACAGACGACAAGAAGAGCAATGGCAGTGCGACACCCAAGTGCAGACATCATCCACTGAAAAGTCAGATGAAAAGTAGCATGATTGGTACTTGTACAATTACAGCACACATTCTAATATTATCAAGCAATATTAACTCACCAAAATAAACTAACAATGTATTTCCCTCCAAGTTATACCCCACTTCAAACCAAAACCAAGCACTTCATGACTTCCTGTCAAAACTAGGCAGTGGGTTTATTTTCTCATAAAATAAAATGAACTTTCAAATAACACAAAATCATGACCTAATTGTGACAAAGCACTTTACAATGCCAGTGAGTTTAAACAACCACTCATAAACACCCCAGTTAGTTTAGAAGGCAGTCCTATTGGTCGAAAGGTGGTCACATGACCATTTAAGACCGATTTTGAACAGCTGATAAAGACGAAGCTGAACCTGTGAATGCACGTTCGGCACTCAAACCATACATGTGTTAATGCACTAGCTCAATGCGCAAATTTATGCGTAACGCAATCAATACACACTTGTACTAAGTATAATTTCTATCCGCACGAGCGTTTGCACACAGCTCAGTGTTGCAGTCACTCTGTGGACATTCCTTTGTTCTGTACACTGAAACAGAAAAGTTTTTACACTATTTTACTTTTTAACAAAAAGGGTAATACTTTATGAATGGGATTAAAAAAGTAGTGACTCGGTGCTAAATGTCCGTTTGAAAACCTTGCAGGGTCGTTGCAATGTGATAAAGGACTTCCTGTTCAACTGGGTCCTTTATCAGAAAGCCTTGACCCTGCCGGTTTTAAACGGCTGTTTAAGACCTTGTCCTCTACTCTCTTATTATTTTTTAAGATAATATTGAATCATCATGACAGGCAGTAGAAGGGGGAAGTACATTTGATGTTGAACTGCGTCAGTGCCAATGTTTTGTTGATTATCATCTCATAACTCCTCATTGATGGTAGGGTCGGAGACGTCCATGATTCCAACCATCTATTCAGTACTCAGGTGTCACTGATCGAGCAGTCATACCCTTACACAATGTCTTCAGTACTCAGGTGTCACTGATCGAGCAGTCATACCCTTACACAATGTCTTCAATACTCAGGTGTCACTGATCGAGCAGTCATACCCTTACACAATGTCTTCAGTACTCAGGTGTCACTGATCGAGCAGTCATACCCTTACACAATGTCTTCAATACTCAGGTGTCACTGAACGAGCAGTCATACCCTTACACAATGTCTTCAATACTCGGGTGTCACTGATCGAGCAGTCATACTCTTAGACAACGTTTTCATACTCTCCGCCATCTTTTCAAACTCCCCCCATCGTTGGCTCTGTAGACTACTCTCTACCTTGGTACGACGGCCCATGTTAGAGATAGTGCTATCCAAAGTATGAAGATGATCATGTAGACGAGTTGTCTCCATCTCTCTCTCCGATAGCTGTCAACAAAAATTTGCACATCATAAAGTGATTTCATTTTTTATAATTATATGTAGGTCACCTATCACTAACTAAGCTCTTAATAGAGCCTTCCCATGAAATATGCTAATTACATTCATGCATGCGTACAGACAAAAAGGCGCAAGGCTCCATCTTTTTGACAACCTAAATGTTAGTGCGCACGCGGGATGGGCAATTTACATATTTCATGGGAAGGGTCTATTAGAATGACTCTTGGTGAGGTATGAACACTACGCTGTATAACACATAGGGAAACTGACTCCAAAAATGACGCAACCAAGATTTCTAGTGGTGATGACATCAGGAAAATCAAGTTAGTATGTTATATGGCAAACAGCTACAGATTCAAAGATCAGTCCAGGTTGGCAAAGAGGGTCATGTCAATGTGGTTTATAGTGTGCGTGCCATTTAGAGGATCAGACTCGAGTTCTGGTGGTTAAGTCATCAGTTCAACTCTCGGTCATGACGCCTGTCCTTGAGCAAGACACTTGACTATAATTGCTTTTCTTCAAGGCTGACACTGGTCTTAGCAGTCCATCTCTCTCTAACACGTTGATAGAGACAGATGGGCACAGCTCGTCAAGACATCACGGTAATGAATGAACAACTGAATGAATGAATTTGAGTGGAGTGTTTAGTGACGTTTTCTGACCTGTTTCTGGAGTTCCGACACATGATCCACCAACAGCATCTTGTCTCTACGAAGCTGGGTATTCTCAACCTCTACCCCAGACAAACGTCCCTCAATCTCAGCCAATCTGCTGCGTAGAGTATTCTGGCTGAGGCTGGAGGTTGCTTGCCCTTGCTCTTGCTTCGCAAGCTGTGAGGGATTTTATAAAATGTTGAATGTTGAGAACAGTTTAGTTTTATTATCTTAAATTTTAAATTGGTCAATTTCTGATTTTGGGAATCAGGTTGGCTCTGTAGCTTCTTTCCCTTTTTTTCCACCTCTGTGGACCCGATTCGAAACCCACCTCAGACTGGGGCTTTGCATGTGGATTGGTTCTTCAGTCCTACCTGATTGTGTGGGTTTTCTGTCCATTCGGTATTTTTCTGCCAAATCTAAAACTGAAAATTTCTTAGTTCTTACCCTACACGATGTGCAAAGGTCGTTGGTTCGATTCCCTGATTTGCCTGCGGATTTTTTTCACAGAACTGGGAAAAGTACCGAGTATACATCATGTACGCTTAACACACACCGTGTATGGTAAAAACAAAAAATTATATTGAAAATTTCTTCTCGTTTCCTATTCATCCTACTATGGCGCTAATAATGCTAATGGATGTGTAATATAGAAATTAGTAAATAAATAAATATATTTTTCATTTCCTAACAAACGGACTCACAACTTACAACATGTACAAAATCACAACAGTTTCATTTCACTTTGGTGTTGGGAGGGGTGGTGGGCTGTAAGGGTTGGGGTTAATTATTCCATTTTATATTACCTGATTCAGTAGGTGCTGAACGCGATCCCTTTCACACTTGAGTTCATTCCTGGCCTTTTGGAGGTCAAAACTAAGCTGTTTCTCTTTGTCTCTAACAGTCACTAGTTCAGTGATATTGGAAGCGTGTCGGGTGTCACGGTTTTCTCTCAACGTTCTCTCCTGGAGTGAGAGATGGAATCAAAACAAACATTTTTTTTCAACAACTGTCATTACTGTCATAGTGCTGCACTGCCCTATTGCCATCACTGGTTTAGATTGTTCTTGACTGTAATTGACCTAATACACCTAGGCATAATTTTAAGGCTATGCTTACTGCTGAGTTCTGCACCTGCGATCATCATTCTTTGCTTACAAGGCAAGCGCAAAATTTCTGTCCTAGCTGTGTAAGTGAAGAATGCCAAGCAGAGTCCATTACATATGCGCACAAGCAAATAAACTACTATCCAGTCTAATAAGATTGTTTCTATCGTTCAAACTTTTGAGATGCTCCCTACAGTATTTGCAAGGGACCTATAGCATAAACAGTTAAAGGGGGATTTTGTGATTGATCACAATTATTTTGTCAATGATTGTATATTGATAGGTTATAAACTCACAAGCAGAGTATACTGTTTGAACTGTCGAGACCCCACCGGCTCTTTTCAGAGCCAACACCCCTTCCAAAACAGATTTACACATAGCTGTACCCGCAAGTTTACTAATTATAGTTGTTTCATATTTTCCACTCCATGCAAAGCTTCAAACACCACTCACCCTGTCAAGTTGTTGATTAAGCTCAACGACCTGGGAACCTAATAATGCATTCTCCTTCACCAGATTGCCAACATCATCAGTCATCTATAAAGAAATTATAATAAAAAATGTATACTTAAGTTTGCTGTTGCACCAGGTAATTATATCTATTTTGCTGTATAGATTTTTAATGTTAGAACTTGTCTTGCTGCTATTCTACTGCTGCTAGGTAGATTTTGGAAATTCAGGGTGGGGGGGGGGGCTTCTTAGGTCTGTAAAGAACTGTTCTGCTTCAACCTGGACTACTACTTTTAATAAAATAAATCACCTGTTTCATTCCTTAGCTTACATACTAATTTTTATGAGGGGGACTGAGATTTTTACTTTAAAAAAAACAAAAAAACAGCTGAACATGTTTTTCTATTATAAACGATCAGATAACATATATACCCAACTTTGTAGGCTCTTTCATTGTGATCGATTTTGTTGTTTTGTTTAAAAACATTTTTTAAATATTAATGTGTTTAAAAATGGTTTTAAATATATTCCCACATACACTACCCCAAATAGGGAAATAACTGATACACTAATTTAGTGCATGGAGTCAGCATAGAGAATGAGTGATACTGTGGCAAGCAAAATCACTTTACAAAAAATAACAAAGTGAAATAGCCAATATTATAAAAATACTAATAGAGCCGTTGGTTCAAATCCCGCTCTAGTAAATTTGCCAATGTTTAATTACCCCAAATCAACTTGAGAGATGGATAAATATTAAAAAATGTACGATGTTTTTGCCAATACACTGCCATGCTACTGTTTACAATGGATTCCTGCATTAACAACACCCAAAGTGAACATTTTTTGTTATATGTAAGCACATTTCGTCGGCTCAGAACTAAGGTCCTTAAGTTACGTAACGAACAAAAGGTCCTTAACAAAATGAATTTAAAAGGTCTGAAAAAGAGTAAATAAAATATAAAAATCAAAAAATAATGTTTCATTATGAAATCTATGCTTAGAATTCATAACAAAACATTAAATTTGTATTATTATGGTGTTGATTTTCCCTTTTTCAGACCTTTAAAATTGTTTTTTTTTAACGACCTTTTGTCCATTACATAACTTAAGGACCTTATAGTTCTGAGCCGACGATTTCTTCAAAGTTTTTAGTGCCATTAATTTTAAGAGTGATTACGAAACTTATACATTCCCTTAAAATCTGATTTCCCACTTATTTTTCTCTCAGAAAAATCAGCAAAACTGTTACTAAATTGCCTTTTTTGTATTGTGCAATTTATGATCCTCACTTTTAATATTTTGTAACCTTAATGCATATTGCCTTTTTAAAATTTGTTAATTTGAATTGTTTTCGGCCTATATCGGCTGCTTTAATTTGAATGTTTTTACCATAAACCATATATATATAAATAGCCTGAAAAACCCACACCATTTGTATCTGTAGGTCAGTCTTTGTACTCCATAAAAGTGTCAAACTTTTTCCCTCAAGGGCAAACTAAAATGCCTGTTTATACTTACTTTGTTTTTCAAGTAGCGATCTTGCTGAGCATTCAGCTCTGTTTCCTTCATCCTGTGCTGCATCACACGAATCTCATTCTGGAATAAACAGTGATAGGAATTAAGCATTAAATATTAATCAACAGTCACAAACATCAGGGCTTGAATTTCACAGAGCTGTTTATATATAATAACAAAAACAGCTAAGCACAGAGCAATAATGCTAAACAGAAAAATGTTACAAGCTAAAAAACCATCACATTTACCATTTGCATCAAGTTTCCAGCTTAATATTGCCAAGCTGCAAATTTTAAAGATTAATTTTTGCTTAAGCAGCTCTTACAAATTGCCTTTGTTTAATTCCAGGCCTGGTATGTCAGGTGTTTGTGTTCTGATTTTTCTTTGCACTTTGTGTTTTAAGCACACCTTAAATACGCACCCCCGAACAAATATGTGGACAAAATAGATGGACCGTCAACAGAGGTCTAGATAGCTCAGTTGGTAGAGCGCTGGCGTAATAATCCCTAGGTCACAGGTTCAAATCCCGCTCTGGTCAATTTGTCTTTGTTCCGCCCCTAAAATTTACCCTAAATTCTTCTACAGCTTTGTCTTGGATGGAAGCAGTACTGGAGTAGTAACGATCTTCTAGTTCCTGCAGCTGAGTCTGCACTTTGAGGCACTCTGTCCTTTTATCTTCCAACGCTAGCTGGGTGTGCTTCAACTCATCATTCCTCTGGTCAAACTACAAATGGACAGAAATAATTATCAAGTCAAAGAGTGGAATCAACATGGGAGGTCAAAACTGTCACACACTATGGATTTCTGCTACTTCCGGCTCCAAATATGGCATTATTATTATTATTACATATTTCTGGTAGTAAAGAAACCAAGGATGCCTTATATAAGTGAAGTTAATCATTGTAGCTCGCAAGCTTGAGGAAACCTGTCAACAAGCGTACGTCGCTAAGTGAGCCAGAAACACTGGGGTTAACCCCTACCATCTTTCACTATAAGTGTTCAGGGTTCTTTTACGTGTACCAATGCTAGTACACGTAACCTATGGGTTACATAGTCCCATCTGAAGAACTAAGCACTTGTGGTGAAGCATCTTGCTTAAGGACACAAGTACCACAACCGGGACCCGAATCCACACTCTGCTGATCAGAAACACCAGAGCTTGGATCCGGTGCTCTGAACCGATGACATACATTTGTGTGTAAATTGACCAACACTATAGTTTCATTCTTCAAGAATAATGTATAGTGGGTTTAATCTAAAATGGACTTTTACGTAGAGCTTGTACCCGCAGAAACTTATGCTCATGGTGCATGAACATCAATTTTACCCCTGGTCATTGGGCCAGTTATTTCATTCCTTAAACCATCTAGTTTCCTTGGACAACCTGAGCTGCCAAGTATGTAGCACATCAAGCTAAATCAATCAAAAGAACCATTTCTGCCCTCACAGGTACCCATTTACCCCTGGGTGAAGACAAGCTACATAGTTTTCTGTTCTACCAGCCAGGCTCCGTGGATACAAAAGCCTACATCCTTACAGACTGTGAAAGGGATAACCCTGTTTCAGCCGGCTCACGAGTAGGTAGCAATGTGCCCCTGGTGACAGTTGATTTGGGTCGACAACCCAAATCAGTTATAAAGTGTAGCCCTCACCTTTAAGTGGCTGTCCGGCATTGTGATGTTAGGTGATATCTCATTAAAAAATAAATATATATACATCAAAAACCCAATTATAAAGCTTCTTGCTGAAGGACACAAGTGTCATGACCAGGATTGGAACCTGCTGAAGGAGCAGACCTAGTGTGTTTACCTTAGCACTAAGGATCCTGATTTGCTGCTCGGCACTCGTCAGTGCTGTACTCCCTCGATCAAGCTCCTTACGTGCATTAAAGATCTGCTCTTCCTTTTGTACAATCTCTCGTTGAGTCATCTCGTTCTGCTTCTTAAGCTGAACAATCTCCTCTACAAGTAGTTTCTTCTCTCTTGTGTGCGTATCTGTTACAGGAATGTTGCCTTGTTAAAGTAAGATCTCATACTTTACAATAAATACACTGGGCTCATTTATGTTCATTACACAACACACACGACCTACGGCTTTAGTCAATTATAGTGTCAAGAGGGACTCGAACCCACACCCTGCTGATCAAAAACACCCAAGCTTGAGTTCGATGCACTTGACTGCTCGGCCACGGTACACCTTACTGTAATTATTACCACAAGTGTCCAATATTTTCACAAGCCTTCTTCATAGAAATCACTTTCATTTGATTCATAAATATGTATGAAGTATAACGAATATTAATATACCATGAAGTAGCTGGAGTTTGCCATCTAGCCTGGTCTTTTCCGAATTCACCATGTGTAGATTGGACTCTTTTCTCTTCACCTCTAGGTGCAGGCTATCAACATCACCTTGCAAATCCTGATACAGTTTAAGTGTCAAAAACACTGAAATAAGTACTTATAAATTTAACTTCATCCATCACAATTTATGTACACACAAAAAGTAACACTGAGGAGTAATTAATTTTTGACCAGTCAGATAATCTTGGTAGTGAAAAACAGTTATCAAGTAATAAACCAAAAGAGAAACTGACTGGGTAAGCTACCCAGTCAGTTTCCCTTGTGGCTTATTGCTTGATATTTGAAATAAAAAGTCACATCCCTGAGGTGATCGCTCTGCTTCCGCTGCTAAGGTTGTATCAGAGACTTGGGTGTGATCCCTGGCCACACAGCACTTACTCAAAATAGCTTATGACTGGCACCCCAAACAAAGAAATTGACAAAATAGGGCGACCGCCAACATAAGGGCTTGATAGCTCCATTGGTTGAGCACCGGCACGCCAAATTTTAACTTATAAATTTCCACACTTTTACCAGGAATTGGGAAAAATTTTGTATCTTTTGTTTTAGCGCTCGATTACATTAAATTTTGAATTCAGACTCAAAGTCCAAATTGCAAGGTTAAGAATACGAATATGAGGTTACATAGTAGCACAAAGTCTTAATTTTAAGAGACGTTTTGACTAAAGTTCTTATACCTGCAGCGTGTGAAGCATTCGACCAGCCTCCTCTGTCATCTTCGGCTGCAGATCAGACGCTTTTCTCGCTTGGTCTCGAGTAAACATTGTCAGTCAAGAAGTCTAAATTAAACAATTTTGTTTCTATATTGAGTGAAGTTCCATATCTCGTCTGCCAGGAAACACCCTGGAATGTTCAAGCTCCCTCTTTGTAAACACAGTGACTAGGTTTGGAAAGCAGTAACAATTTGTTATTCTTTTTAAAGTGACAGTTGATAGCAGGTCACAACAACAAAATAAAATGCAAGCACTAATAATGGCCTCATGTTTTGACCCTAGCAGAGTCTTTCTCAAAGGGTAAAAAAGAAGTGTGAGGCATCAACAATTTTAGCATTCATGCAGCTGGTCATTTCAGTTGGTATTCAAAGGATATAGAAAGTTAGCCTCCAATTCCAGGAAGTAGATCTGCTGCTGTAAGTTCTTTATATATTCAGCTTCAAGATTGTTGTAGTCTTGACCTGTGTTCAATGTGCTTTGGCCGGTTTTGCTACAAACAAAAAACAATCATCAAGAATAAGACCTAAAGAGATCAAAATTACGACACTAAAGTTCAGTATCTTAATTGATACTATTGAATGTGTTTTTGAACTGTGACAAATTTGGAAACCCTCTTAAAGGCAATGGACACAAAATAATTACTCAAAATAATTGTTAGCATAAAAACTTACTTGGTAACGAGCAATGGAGAGCTGTTGATATATAAAACATTGTGAGAAACAACTCCCTCTGAAGTAACATAGTTTTTGAGAAAAAGGTAATTTCTCACTCAAATAATAAAATACTTCAGTGAAGCCTTTTATTATTGGCATCTGAAAGCACACAAATTTGTGCAACAAGGGTGTTTTTTTTATTATTTTCTTGCAACTTTGATGAACAATTCAGCCCAAATGTTCACAGGTTTGTTATTTTATGCATATGTTGGGATACACCAAGTGAGAATACTGGTCTTTGACAATTAAAAAAAGGTGTCCAGTGCTTTTAAAAGATCCGGGAAGAATTTTGGGCTCAATACTCAATCAGATTGAATGTATTTGTTATGTCCTTACGAATCATTGAATGTTGGAGCCAAGTTGGCAGAGCTACGTTTATTGAGACTTCCCAGACTCCCACTCCGCCTTAAACTGGCAGAAAATCCTGGACCTGAAAAAAACAAAGTACATTTTAAATTGGCATGTTAATGTTGTGTTTTAATTTGAATCATAAATCACAGATTTTTGGTTTCATAACTTGGGAAATCAAATTTTAAATGTTATAGTGTTTCCAAACAATACATTTTCGGGGGGAAATGCTGAATCCGCCTTATTTTATTCAAAATGTTTGCTCAATGATGTTTTGAGTGTTATGAATGGATATTTTATGGATATTTGCTAGATTTAATGTAGTCGCGATCGCGATCGCGACCAGAATTGCGACTGCAAGTCATTTTGGTATACAAACGTTAAAACACCGTGCATGTACTGCCGATTATCCACACAACACGTGCATCGGCCCCACACAGAACGTTCGGTCGCCCATCGGTACATGCTTAGCGCATACACCATGTACACAACACACAGTACATGCACAACACAGTTGGTCCAAAGTCCAAGCTAACCAACATTCCACACAATGCGATTGGTGATTGATGGCCGTTAATAATTACCACATTCATAAGAGCTTGGCTAGACTTTAACGCAGTACACGTTCGCGAACGGGGTAAAGAATTGCCGCACAGTGTGCCACACGCATGCAGATTGTGTACAATACACAGCCTTGGATGAAGTCTAATCAAACATCGACAACTTTTGCCGATAGAGGGCAATGCAGGGCGAAGTTCATTGAATTATTTTTTCAATGTGCGTTGTCGAACGATCATTGATTCGCGAAGATTTTATTGCAAATGCAAACGAAGTTCAAAACAACCGATCTTCAAATCACGTATCCATGAAAATGGTTGATGAAGGAAAAGGTATGATTTAGAAAAGATAAGGGATAAAATCATCCCAAAACGCAATTTTGCGAACTTCACTTCCGTGCGATTTTATTTATTTTTTATTTTTTTTAATGTTTTGAATTTGTGTGCGTCACGTCAATACATGCGGGCTAGTGACAAAACCTGTGGGCGATCCAAAACTTTGGCTGATTCGCCCGGCCGGCGAGTGAAAAAAAAAGTTAAGGGAAACCCCTGCCCTGCCAGTTTACTCTCTAATGCCTGGGTTCAAAATCAAAGTCATAACAAGTACTTTCACTACTTCAGCTTAGCCTTAGCTCAATTTATAGTGCCAATACTCTGGCGGTACATGGGTGTAGGGCCAAGGATCGGAGGAAGTCCAGAGTATTGGCACTATAAATGGGGCTAGCTTAGCCTTAGTAATTAGTATTAAGAATAAGAAGTCATGGTATTGGTAGGGCATATTTTCCCTTTTTTTTGTTCCGGGCAGTCAAATCGGTGGCAGAAACGGCTCAGAATTTCTTCAAAATTACACCAAAAGGAGTGTGCACAATTGCGT
>JAUELU010000026.1:6393092-6403344 GCA_032357145.1 Evasterias troschelii | reverse complement strand
GTGACAGTTTTTCATTCTGACATAAATGTAAACGTCAAAAGGACGCATTGTATCAAATAGTCCGTAAGAGTTGTCATGGATACTTTTAAATGGAAGCACAGGTGTCATTCACCATTCAAAACCATAAGCCCAAGGGGAGTACCACAGTGCAGTGTATCCACCACTCAAAACCATTTGAATGGTTTTGAATGGTGACCGCAGCTTTATATCATCAATACAGGTCAAATGGTACTGCCATGTGTGTACAAAAACAATGGGGTTGTGAATTTTGAATAGTTTTGAATGACATATCATTAGGTGGGTTAATTCATGGACAAATTGCAGGGTGCACCCCATTTGTCAAATTTTTAAATCCTTGATTCTGAATGGTTGATTGATAGCTCAGTTGAAAAAGCCCCAACATACTAATCATGGGGGAGGGGGCTAGTTAAATTGTCAATTAAATTTTGCCAATCCCTCTCCTCCAGGGTTATTTCATTGATATAAAATAATATATATACTTTGCAGTTCCCTGCTAACTTTCAGTTCGGTCAATGTTACACAGTTTTGAAATCAAAAATCAGATAAGTTCAGTTTCTTAGATTAGAAAATTGCAGGGGAGGGGAGGAGATTTGAACATCGGGTTCTAATTCACCGACACAAATACCTGGATGGCTCGTTCAAATATATTCCATGAACATTTTTAATGTTGATGATTTTGTTTTCTTAGAGCCCCGCTGACAAGCAAGATGCCCTGTGTAAGCTTTTCTTGGGCGGTCTCAAGAGAGACGAAACCTTTGAGGAACAGTTGAAGGAGTACTTTGGCCAGTATGGCAGTATCAAGGACTGTATCGTCATGAGAGACAGTGAGAAGAACTCCAGGGGCTTTGGCTTCGTCACAATGAGTTCGATTGAGGAGACTGACAGCGTTGTCATGGATAAGGATGAAGACAATGATGAGTGTCACAAGATTAACGGCAAGAAAGTTGAAGTGAAAAGAGCAATTCCAAGGGTAAGTTCAACATTATCATGTTTCACATTCCCCCCTCATCAGCAAGCATTTTATAATAATATCTGGTATGCAACAATGGGCAACCTTTCAGAGGTAGGCAAGAATACTACAATCCGACTTCCTTTTTTTTTTTTTTTTGTTTTTTTTTTTTTTTAGCATTTAATGTTCATTTAACAAGCATTTTGCCAAGGGCCAAATAACAGGCCTGCAGATGGATTCTGCAAAAGGGCCCCACTGGCCTCAAAAAGTACTGGTGTACTAACTAGATATGTATATATTCCTTTCAGAAGGCCAACAAATTCTTAGTTGCAAGCTTTTTATAGTTACTCGGCAGTCATGGCAATTCAATCATTCATTAACCCTCCTACAGTTCACAACATTTTCAAGTGAGTTGACCAACCATTTGAAACCATTCAATTACCAAAGTTGTGTATGGTGGCACAACTGTGCACAGAACTAACTGTGTACTATGTAGATGCATTCCCTCATGGTATCATATTGCAAGGCTGGCAGAGCTTATCTATCACTCAAAACAACAGTGAATGGTATTGAATGGTCAGACAGCAGGAGGGTTAACAATTATTTTCCTACATTTTGCCAAGGGCCAATAACATGCCTGCAGATATATTCTGCAAAAGGGTCCCACTGGCCTCAAAAAGTACTCGTGTAGTAACTAGATATATTCCTTTCAGAAGGCCAAAAATTCTTAGTTGCAAGCTTTTTATAGTTACTCAGCAGTCATGGCAATAGATGCCTGAAAGGAGCATTTAATTGTGACATTGTCTTTTGTTTATTGTTTAAAATGATCTTTTTCTTCCCCACTAAAGGGCCAGGTCAGTAGTGAGACAACCAAGAAGCTTTTCATTGCTGGCTTCAAAAACAAGAACATAACTGAAGAAGACTTGAAACAGTTCTTCAGTGCATTCTGTCCGGTTGTGAGTGTGAAGATTGTGATTGATAAAGAAACATCTCAGTCCAAGGGTTTCGGCTTTGTGGAGCTCTCTAACCGTCACATGGTGGACAAATTAGCAAGTGAGTTCATATTCCCTCTTAAATTTATATTTTCATGTGATTTTATTGTTTTTCCTTGCCCTGAAATTTCATGAAATATCACGCCTGAAATAAAGCTCCGTTATCAACATTACAGTTCCTGAATGTTGAAGGCATCTTTGATCTTTTGAAGGCATCTTTGTTTCTGTGTCCAGGCATCATACCTTGTTTTTGCAAGGGCAAGGCATTTTTTCTGTAGTAAGAGGGGTTTAGGGCCAGTATGGTTAGTTGTTATTTGCAAACAGTAGATAAAGGCTTGATATTTCAACCATTGCAGAGACTTTCTCAAACACTAAATTAAATGACTAAATAATTTATTATGACTTCTCTTGCAGTCATGGAGAACCATGAAATCAACGGCATTGCCATTGTTACTAAAAAAGCAATCAACAAAGATGATTCTGGTGGCCAGGGAGGATTTGGTAGTAGAGGTGGCGGTCGTGGAGGCGGCGGTGGTGGTGGTAGGTTAAAATCCTATCAATTCCATATCACTCAATAGGCATGAAACATATTTGATGTAAGTTGTAGTGTGTTCTGTTCGAGCAGTCAGAAAGTTTGCTCTTAATTCTTTTAGTGACTGCCCAGCTGTTAATCGAGAGCGCTGACAATCTGTTGGCAGAGTCAATACAATGTAGGTCCGATTTTCAGTCCAAGCACATAACTATGGCCTTCCTCAAAACTACAGCTCTTTTAGGTTCAAGTATGAAAAGAGCCTGTGTTTCAGTCGGCTGGTTTCTTTTTCTTGGGATTTTAAGCATTTAAAGTTTTGGAAGTGTATTATTTGGTTTAATTATTTTGGTTGTTCTCTTAAGGAGGTTTTGGAAGCCGAGGATACCGTGATAACAGCTACTCCAGTGGATACGGCGGTGGGGACTATGACTCCTCCTACAGATCAGACGGCTATGGTGGTGGTAGCAGTGGAGGATACAGTGGTGGCGGCGGAAGGCGTGGAGGGCAAAGAGGTGGACGCGGTGGCGGAGGAGGTGGATATGGACAGAGTTCAGGAGGTGGTGGATCGTACAGCCAATCTGCAGGGAGTTATGGCAATGGTTATGACAGTAAGTGATAAAAGGGAATGGTTGTTGTAAACAAAAGTAACATGGAAGACTCAGAAACCTATCATTTTTTTTATTATCTTAAGTTATGAAATCACACCATTCAAACTCACCAAAAACTGGACATTGATGTTTTTTCTGACACCATTGTGTTCTGTTTGATTAGATTGGGGTAATGGCAGCAGTGGATATGACATGGGTTCGAACTATGCTGGTGGCAACTCCAGTTACGGGCCGGTCAGGGAAGGTTAGTACTGAATTTCAAACCTGAATTTTTTTTTCTGTGAATTTTGTATTTACTTTTTTATTTTTTCAAGAAACATTTCATCCCTGATTAATTTGGAGACTAAGCCACAACTAATTTGAAATCATTAAGATCTTTTATGGGTAAAAGATAATTTAATCGAATCAAGAACTTTATTTTTTTTAGAGTGTGTTACCTAAGTTTATTACAGGTGTTACTATACAGGATTGGTAGAGCTGTCAAAATAAATGCAGACAGTGGTCATTTTTTGCGATCAGTAATATGCATAACAAGACAAACCTGTCAACATTTGGGCATAAGTCGTTGTGTGAGTCGGGGGAAGATAATTGAAAACCATGTACAAATTTCAGCATGTAACAATTATGACTTCTTTTAGAGGGAAATTTTCAACAGAGAGAATGGTTCCAGTATAAACTTCATAATCAGTGATGGTTTTTACCCTTAACAATCCTGTATGATACCTTTAAGCTACTTTGGTTATAAGTTTGTTTAAAAGATTGCCAGATAAAATGCAATAAGTTAAATAAAATCTTCCCCCCCCCCCCTCCTTAAATGAAAAGAAACACTGGAATAAAGCAACTTTGATGAAATTATAGGTTCACTTAAGCAATACTAACCTATAAGACACTGTTTTATTTGACCAAGGTATAAATTATCAAGAGGTTTAAGATATTTTAATCGTCTTAACTCACATTAGGTTATGGAAGTGGTGGTGGCTATGGTAGGGGTGGTGGTGGCGGTGGCTACAGCGCTCGTGGAGGCAGCAGGCCGTACTAGACCGTGGGACAACAATCGCATCATGTAAGGTAGGTGCACTCGGTGGCTAGTGGTGGTTTAGAAACTTCATCAATAAACAACATTGGGAAAAAATGCAGTGAGAAAAATCACATACATTCCATGGACAGTGTCTAATATTTGCAGAGGTCCATTTGATTACACAGTCGACTCTCTTTAATACGAGGTCAGCTGGGCTAGCCCCTTTTCCTCGTTATATCCGCAGCTCGTAATATCGGATCACGGTAATATCAATGCACTTTGCACAAAGTGCATGACATATAGGCCGCACGTGTATGTATGCTGCACGCAATACAGTGGATAAAAGTGTGCACATGTACATGTACAGCACAAAAAAGCACAAAATTGGGCGAATATAACTGTTTTATTTTAGTTAGTTTAGCTTGAAAGTTAATTTTTTGAGTCAATTTAAATTTTACATGATCGATCGCAACAGTCAAAAAATAGAATCTTTATTTTGATTGGTAACCACCATTGTAATGCTAGATGGTTCATTGCTAACGCGGGATACCAGGGAAATCTTGCTGTTGCATTAAATATTGATCGCGCAAATATTTTAGTTTTACGGTTGCGCGCTGGGGCTTTTTTCTGCTAGAAATGCACATGTTTTGTGAAGATTTCACATGAATTGATGGATGCTGACTTAGTATGGAATCTGCTTCGTTGTTTGAAACAGGCAAGCCTCCTAATCCCACCATTGTCTGCAGTTTGGAATTAACATCCTGCTCGCTGACTCGCGACTGCATGCTAGCGATAGCGTCCAGCTAGCACCTCTATTGATTGTCTTACAAGCCATAAATAATGACTTTAAGGCTGTTAAAGGTATTTCCTGTGTTGGGTTTTTATTATTCTCGTTTCAAAAGGGTTGAAAAAAGTGTTTTGCTTGAAACGGGCCGACAAAATACCCTCGTTGTAACCGTCTTGTTACTGCCGTGCTCGTATAAGCCGTATCTAAATGCATTGAAACACGCACGGGGCAGTTCGGGACCGGCAAAAAACCTCGTGTTAACCGGAACCTCGTAACATGCGAGCTCGTAATATTGGGAGTGGACTGTACTTCATATGATTCCTGCACCATATGATTCCTGCACATATCAATGAAATTCATCAATACAAGAAGTTACCTGTCAAAAATTGTCCACATTTTCTATTTTGTTTTTTTTCTGGGAAGATTGCAATATCATTCATTGAGGGTGGATGAAGTGTTTCACTGAGAAGTGCTTAAAAGGCAAATACAGTCAATTTGGTGACCTGTATCGTGCACCTTGATGTTTCATAAATGCCAAGTGAAACTGAAGTCTTGCTTTTGATCTACAAACAACATTTTGTTTGTTTGTTCACATTTATATCTTTGTTACAGATAAGTAAATACAGAAACAATGTATATTTTTTCTTTGTAGAATCATTGTCTGATGCTATATTTTTGTGCTCGTTTATCCCCTATTTGTCAGAGTTGATAAAAGTTATAATGACAACTTTCAAGCATTCTCATCATTTCTGTATATTTTTCCTTTCCTAGAAATCTAGTTGTGCTGGTAATGTTAAAGCATTACCCAAATCTTAAGCAGTGGAACTCCATCCAATATAGACATCTTATGCTCACTCACTTTCTCACAAGAATCTCATTGAACGATGCGGAGCTAGTGGTTATCCATGCAGAACGTTTCTAGATTTATTGGACCTCAACCCTCACATCTTGATAAGCAACTTGGGGAACTTTATCAGATTGCAGACTTCTTTAAGATCTAGATAAGGAACATGGAACCATTTAAGGACCCTGGAACTTTTCACAACAAAGCATCCTGTTAAAATAGAGAACCCTGGAACCCACCACATAGAAGCCTGTTTAAAAGAACTAAAAACGAGAGCATTTCTTCATTTTGCTCCCAGCAATTAGATAATGTTCTAGGTATAGATCTTGGTTTCTTTCTTCTCGTCTCAGATTGCTTAAAAACTAGATAATGATCTTGGAATCTTCTCTCAAAGCAAAGCCTTCCTAAAGAACATGTTCTGTTGACTATTGAATCTTCCATCAGATCATAGACCACTTTGAAACAAAATAAGGCCCCTGGAACCTTTCTGTTGTTAAAAACACAAAGACATTTTTTCTATCCTTATAACTGCAACCTGCTTGAAGATTTAGCACCAAGAATCTTAAAAATGTAATATTACAAAAGGTACTCTAAACATCACATTTGCGGATTGCTTTAAAGTCAGTATCTAGACAAGAACCTTAAACAGATAACCATTCAAGTGCTCTTGCATCATGTTAAGACTGTGGAACTCTGAATTCCTTTTGCAAAGCTCCTTCCAATTTCAATTCTAGATAACGACTTTCAAACCGTCCACCATAAGTGTATATTTCTTGAGGATCATTCAGAAAGCAAACTAGACAAGTAACTTGGGATAAGAAATCAAAAATATTTCAATTTTTGCACAAGCTCTTTGAAATTGTTTTGCTAATAGGTGTGCTCAATATTAAGAAGTTTGCCCACTGCTTTCTTGTAAATACACCCTAGAAGACTCTGTCATGTCTTGCTTTCCTGAAGTTTTACAGCAATGTCTAAAACATTTTAAAGCTTTCTTTTAAGAATAAACTTAAATGTATTAGTGACATCATAGACTTAGAAAAAGCGTACATAGAATTTGATAATGAATGTTTGGGTGGGAAAATTTAAAAAAGTTCAGCGTGTTTTTTTTTTTTGAGTAATGGTTTTCACAAATTTGAAGTGCTCACATTGTTGATCTCAAGTCCATTCCACTTAACAACAAATACAATCAATAACTGGGCGATATTCAAAAGCGTTTAAATTTTTAGATTCTATGTATGAGTATCCTTTATGGAACCTAACAGTTTGTAAATCTGCTGGGTTTTTTTCTTTCTTGTCTCTAAGATATCCACATTGCAGCCCAACTACCATTTCATGTCAAGCATTTTTTTCTTAAATCCTGTACATATTGATATCCATAAGATAGTCGACTGTATTTTGTAACTTGTGTGTATTGTGAAATGCTAAACGTTTTATTAATTATCGCATTATCTGCTCTTTCATGACAATGTTTTTCTTTCTTTGTGTAACTTATTTTAATGATCATGTTGCATAAACATACGTGTAGATCTGGCGTTTCCACACACAAAAATAAGTATCTTTTTCCCCAAAATGTTAAAATGATCAAAGTATTGTAATATTCAAACTTGTCAATTTAATAACTTGGGAACAGACAGTCACAAATTGTCAAGGGGTTGGAAGCAACATGAATTGTCAATTTATTTAATGTCTTGCATTTTATTGCCATTAATGTTAATATTGTCTCAATGTTATTCTAGTTATTGTTGAAAAAGAGTCTAACTCCAGTTTGACTTTTTTTTATAGTTTTTTGTTTTTTTAACAAGTATTCAAATTTGTTGCTTACAGTTTTTTATGATATCAAATAAACAGCTACGTGTACAACCTACTATCAAACTTCTAACTCTTTAATGTTTTTGTTCAGTCAAAGATTAGAATAATGTTTTCTGTTTCATAGTAGAATAGAATTTTTTTAATACTAAAGACTCTAGGCCCACTACTTAAAAATTTACCCAAAAATTGGTAGAAAACATGACTGCTTTTATTTATTCTTAAATCATCGGTTCCAGTTTGAAGCGTTTTTTTGTTTTTTTCTTTTTTTTAATCAAAAAATAAACCATAAGGGAGTATGGTACTGAAGAATTCAGGTCATGCAAACAAGAAGCCTTGATTCACAAGTTTTTATCTCAAAAAAAGAAGTAAGTTAGCCTCAAGCTAGGCTAAATAAAAGCCACTCTTGGTAAGGGGCTACAAGAAAAAATATTTTTAGATGAAAATAACTAGGGGGCTGAAGGTTAGAATTTATATTCCCTCAAACTTCAGCAAGATTTTTTTTAAATAATACAAACATTTTTTTTTTAAGTGCAAGTTAGTCTCAAGCTAGGCTAAAAGCCACTCTTGGTAAGGGGGTACAAGAAGAAAATAGTTTTGATGAAAATAACTAGGGGGAGGTTGGAATTTATTATACTCCCTCAAAATACAGCAATTTTTAATGAACAGTACAAATATTAATAAATTTGATAAGAATGAAGTCATTTATGAGGTTTTGGGACAAACTTTAATTTCTAAATTCTTCAATCGGCACTTGATGCACAGTCATGTGACCTTGCTTTAGATCAGCTCCTTATATGTGCCATAAAATGAAAAGCATTGCACGAATATTGATACCCATAGCCATTCAATTTGATTGTTACTTTGATGACATTGCATGCCTGAATGGAAAATTAGGTTTAAGGGCTAGAACTAATTCATTAGTTGTCCTGCCTGTACAAAATGTGTTTGAGGAATCATATACATGTATTTTCTGGAAACATTTCTTGAAAGATTTTGTCCGATAAAGGATGTTTAAAGATAGGATTTTTTTTTTCCTGAAGTAAGTGTTTTTTTTCTTCACCTCAATAATTCTCTCCAGATGTATATAAATCAAGTTGTTCTACTTTTCAAGCACTGAGGCCACTGCTCCCAAAAGCTTGGTACACTCCAGGGTCGACTAAAATGGGTTTCAATGCCATTAGTTTAGAATACTTCTAAAGTTAAAATCCTAATTTCAGAACTAGTTATCAGCAATAACTCTCACCCAACACGATCTTTTTCGATGCATGATTATTCTAGAAAGAAAACAAATTATGTATTTTGGTTTAAGACATGACTATCTTACTTTCATTTTGTGGTATATGATGGGCATATGACTCGACAGCAATAAACTTGATCACCTAGTGGAACAATACTCATACAGGTTAGTTGTGTCATGGAACCACATACTCTCCGTGATGTTTTTGTACATGTAATTTTAGAGATTAATATGGAATTTCATTTTTTTTTTCCCCCCCATCCCAATCTTCATTCATTCCTTTTTTTAACATCAGTTAAAAATGTTTCTTATTGACTCGCTTTAATTGTTTTTACAAAATACAAAAAGTGCATGTTTTATTTTTTACAATATTAAAACATTTAGTGCCAAATTTGACTGCCAATTTGGAAAAAGCGTCTGATAAACCTTGAGTTATCGCGATCTTAAAGAATGAGCCTAGTTTGCAATCAAGTGCATATAAGAAAATCCAATCGCAATCATTAAGTTTGACGGTAAACAATAACCCAAATCATTTATTTTTGTATTGGATGGTTTTTTATTTAGCCTCTCTTTCAAGGAACTATCGTTGGCTTTTCAACCAACATCTTTGTTATGGAAGCTGCCTGTTCCTAGCTCCAGGGTGAAATGGTTCGTCTTTTCAAGTTTAAAGCTGATGGGACCACAATTGGAGACAGCAATGGATTAAGGTTAGTGTCAAGCTAAGCCTGATTTCATGGCTCTGCTTCCTGCAGAATTCTGTGTTTACAGCCAATAGAATCCCGTGCTACAGGTTATTAGAAATGCATAGTTCTTTGGTGAGCGTAGCAATGAAATAGCTGCAATGAAATAAGTCCCTTATGTTGTGTATAGATATTGAATAATAAATAATCAAAATATTTTGTCTTGTCTAAGAAGCATGCTTCTGGATGCAATTTAAAACATTAAAAATTCATACATTTTAAAAAACTCTGAAGAACACCTTTGCTTAGCAAAAGCAAAAAAACAGCAAAAAAACATGTTATCAGCTAACTCGTAATTACACAATGCATATATAGTGTACAGTCAACCCTTGTTACAAAGCCGTTCTGCTTGTCGCTGTGTTGACTAAAGGTGTGTTAGCTTTGAGTTTTGTCCAATTATAGAATCACAAACTCCCTCGGGGACTCCTTGTAGGGGAAACGTCACATATAATGTAAATCAGAATAAGTTAGTTCGCCAGGGGGCTTGTGTTGTTTCTTCAATGCTCCCCCTCGCCCTCAGTAAAAAAAAGTAGCTAGGCACAACAAAATTTCACTTGCCAGAATAAGATTACCAGTCAAACTACCATGTCACATGTACAATTTGTGACTGGTATCCTGCTCATTTCTGCTTAGCAGCTATGCTCCCCTCCTCCTTTCCAGGGCCAAATTTAATAGATAAGGGGCCATTCATAATAGTCAAAGTTTAAAATTTAGATTT